>OU015490.1:243889271-243919271 GCA_907164885.2 Dolomedes plantarius
ATTTCGTAGCTTAAAACCCATACACCTTTCACGTTACCTAATATAATACCTGAACAACATAAAAGAAACTTATAACATTGTATTCGATCGCATAAAAAATTTATAAGCGTATTTTCAGAAAGAAATTACCTACATATGGCTGTTAAAAATTGATCATAGGCATTCGTGTGGAGAGAGTGGATAGAGACTCTGCGGGAACTTTCAACCGTATTTTATCGAAAACCGTATCTCGCGGGAAATAAACCGAAATACACTCGCCTCGAAGTAAAAGCAGTTCTCACACTTTAACCCGAAAGCAACGAAAGTATCTTCGGATATGAAGTATGCTACGTAAGTTTTTAAAAGTGAAAACCTAGAGGAATTTTGATCAAATTTTTATTTTTACTACTGAAGATAACAACTCTGTCAACAAGGAGATAAAATGAAACTTTGCTGATAAATAATTAACATCACGTATGTTCTTTAAAGAGCTATCAGTCCACTCTTATTCAAGAAAAGTCAACACCGCTGAAGAACTTTTGAGGACATTTTTTTTTAAATAGAAATTTTGAAGGTCCAGTTTAAAGATACACTTTTAACTTTGCTGTGTAGAGAAAAAGAATACCTAATTTAGCAATTGTGTATGATATATTTAAGAGGATAGTACACATTAGACTTGCGAAAAATATTGGAAAATTGACTAGGTTTTCATAATTTTTAACAAGTTTACCAATGAAGCAAATTTAATGATTTTTGGACTGTTAAACGAATTATAACTTGTTGCTACAAATATATAAAATTGGTGTAAATAATTTAAATTGATTAGGAAAGCTTAATTAACCTTTAGCTTAGGGGGCCGATTCCCTCTTTAAAACGATAAATTTCTAAACTACTTTCTAAGGACGGTTTATAAGTGGTTTTTTATTTATATATATGGTTGTGTGTTTAAATGTATTTATATATATGTATATGTATATATATATATGAAATAAATTTAAAACCCTTTTTATTGTTTAACACGTCCATTCAAAAATCTTCATCCCTACGACAATCAGTCCCTCTTTTTTTATTTCTACCTAAATCCAAACCGAAGTAATTTATTAGTTTTTCCCCTAAGGCACGTGTGGCCAAAGCTTATATAACAGTTATATAACGTGAACGGCGTGGAACATTCGAAACCCATCATCCGATATGACGCGACTTAATCACGTGTCCGTTTCTGACAAATTAGAAGTTTGATAGACCTGTACTCGGAAGAGAATTGCGCGCTTTCTGAGCTTTTGTGTTCAAATCAGCAAACCATTAGGATGTAAGATCTCGAGCTGCCAAACTGCGGGTGGGGCCACCCCGTTCCCCGCTAGCACCACGATGTATCGTTTGATTTATCCTGTGCTATTCCAACAGCCCCAGGGCGATATTTCTTATGTATAAAGTTCTATAGCTAGTGTAACTGGAATTTAAATAGTGTACTTGGGCCAGTACAGTATCACGAATAAAGAGCGGTAATCCAGCAATGCGGAGTATTATATTTTTCTGCCTGGACTTCTTTCCTTCGCCACTCGCTACATTGAGATTGCAATCCTGGTTATGCGACTACAAGCCGTCCAGCTTCTCCATCCATATCATTATATATATATATATATATATATATATATATATATATATATATATATATTTATTTATTTATTCTTGGGATACATATTATCCCACCCCGTAAGGAAAAGGTTAAGTAACATGTTGTTTTCTTATTTTCATGATTACATGTGTCACCGCGAGCGAAATAATTGCTGTTAATTTTAATTTTATTAACACGAAATACACTTTAATTTCAAGAAAACCTTCAGCGTAACATATTAATCTAATATCTTTTAATTCCCTTCATTTTTAATATTTTTAATAAACAATTAGTTAAAAAAATTTATTATAAAAATTTTCAAATGAAACCTTTTGTAAAATTTTAATTTCCTAAGAAAACTCTAATAATTTAGGTCGTTTTATGAAGAAGGTTAACATTAACGTGTGCAAAAAATTTCAAGCATTTAGCTCAAACAGTTTTGAGATATCATGCGCGCAAAATCAGAAAATGATATTTTGAGATAAATGCATTTAAAGTTAAAACTTTGTGTTGAAATCACTGTTTGGATGTTTACAATTATTTTAATATCTCATAATGTAATTATCACAAAAATAACGGTATCAAATTGTTCAGAATATATCCGGCTTTCAGCTAATATAAAAAAACAAAAATTTTTTTTTACCATTTTAAAGGTGTACTGTTCCCTTAATTAAATTTCCTTATTTTCTTATATACTAGTTAACAAACACTTCTACGTTTTGCTCTGCTTATGCTGCATCCACTTTCTGCGTTCAAAATACACAATGCATTTCTTACAAAAGCATTAATTAAGCGAAAGCAAAATGGATAAAAATTAAAATAATCGAAAATAAAAAAGAAATATAATCGTATAAAACAAACATCATTGCAAAAAGAGAAATAATATTTCAACAAAACACACTTTGTATGATAATGACTGAACTTCTTCCTGAAAGCATATGAAAATCTTCAAATTTCAACCGCTTTACGTTGACGATTTAGAACTGATTTTTTAAAAATAAGTATCTAAATAAAAAAAATCCCCGCTAACACTGTAATTCAATTTTCTTCCCTTTCCTCTACTGTAATTCTATCTTCCTAACAATGAGGAACCGAAGCCAAAAGGATGATCAACCGTCAACGGCAGCTGCTAAAATGTTACCTTAATCAGAGTCTTCTTCTCTCATGTAACGCATGACTGCTTTTTAACATATCAGCACTACATCGAAAATCATCATACATATATTCAAGCAGTCCCCCCTCACTGTACAGTTATTACAGAAGCAAGCGGTCACAGCGTGCGCCAGGTATCGAATCTCTGCCAAAACGGGTGTAACTAAAGCCGGGCGTACAGTGTACAACGACGAACGAATGGTAACAAACCGATTAGGCTATATTTCAAATTCGCCTTTCGGTTTGAAATTCGGTTGGCTGTCCACACTAAAAACCGAATGTCTGTGTAGCCGTTCGTCATTTTTCGGGTAGTGAATTGTTTTGGTGATTTATATTTTTAGCTGTATTGAGTTACGATCATGAACGATGAAATTTACTAACCCTACTGTGTACTAACCCTATTATTGTACACAGTAGGGTTAGTGTAATAACCCTATTGGATTCGCCAATCTCAGTGTTGACCTATGGAGAAAATGTGCCATCTATTTACAGCTACATAATTGCTAATAATCAAATGAGAATGGCATTTTCAGATAGCCTCAACTTTTCAGAACCCTGCAACGGGATTAAGTAATTTTGAGCGTTTAAAACACACTATACCAGATTTTTTCCCCCGAATAATTTAAATTAAAAAATATTATTTGCATTAAAAAAACGAAAAATGTCCCAAGGTGTAAAATTTCTTTCTCTATTACGGAGTACAATTTTTTTATAGTAAAATCTTTAAATCCAAGTCTGCAGTCTTTGGACACATTTTCCCCCATAGGTTAACATTGAGGTGAGCGAATCCTATAGGGTTAATACACAGCAGGGTTAAGTTTCCTACTCGAATGAAACTTCCAAGCTAAACTGTAAGCTCTGTATACATACAGCGAACGACATCTAACGAAGATTAACGAACTTCCTTTCATATACCGCACAGTGAGCGAACCTTGGCAAAGGCATACAAATGCATTCGGGGGTGTCCGTTGCTGCGTTTGCATTTAGCAAATAACTTCGTTCGCTGTATGAATACGCGCCTTTAGCTATCCCTTTATACAGTAAAGTTGGTCCACCTATAAAATGCTCTCCTAATAAAGTTGCCAACACGTCTTACAATATATAGGGAAGAATAAACTGTAGAAAAAATTATGGAAATATAGAACAAGTGGTTCAAAGTATAGAAACATAGGATTATGATATTTAAATTGTTTAAACAATAATTTAGGAAATCGGGTTTATTTCAGCATGTTTCTTCCGAATCCAGGTTTTGTTTACAGAGGCCCCTTTGCAAACTTGTTTCGTTATGACTGAATGCACAAAATGGGATAGTAATCAAATCACTTTTCAGTAAAGTCGTTTCTAAGAACTTTGTTTTATACTTAAAACACAGATTTCAAAGAGTGTTATTGAAGAGCTACGATATTAGACCTGTAATTCGGAAAGTCCTTCAAAAGTATAAAGGACTTTCTGGGATCAAGACATCAAGTGCCTGTTGCATTACAAAAATTAATTAAAATCTCCCGGGATCTAAATTTATTAATAATATTATTCTATTTAAACCACACGATAGCTATTCTCTTTATTTTTCTAACCTCTAAACAAGGTTCCTAATCCAAACTTCATTTTCATCGTAACAGAGTCTGGCTTTTAAGATACTATTTTTGTGTTTTTAACTCTATTGTTACACATTTATATGAACTAGTTCAGTTTAAAATTGATAAAAAGGCAATAAAAAATAAAATATATTAGACGACACATTGAAGGAAAATTGATAATACACAACAAATTTAATAAATGCAAAAGTAATATTGCTCCAGGTGGTACAGTAATTGAGAATTTTTATATAGCTTTGAATTCCGAACGTTTTACAGAACCGACAAGATAGATTCGTGTCATCCATTGAGATAGCAAAAGATCTGCACAGATTACGCAGATATAAATATATTTTATGCACTTGGTGACATCAGTCATAGTTACTGATTTTTCATATTTCTTATTTAAATAAAAAGCTCAAAATGTACTGAGTTTTGATAAGTTTAAATATTTACACAAAGTGAATTGTTTTTTGTTTAAATGTTTGGTTCATATTAGAAATGTTTAACTTTCTTTTGTTTGCTTTTTATTCCAATGTACCTGTCTAATATTTTCTTCGTAAAACATTTCTGTTTTATCTTATATAATATTCGTTTTTATTTCAAGTACGTTGTATCCCCATTACCTAACAATTATGTGTTTGTGCGAAGTGAAGCCATTTAATCGTTCTAAATATTCGAAATGTGGTCTCTTGATCACAGAGAGTCCTTAACACTTTTCAAGGACTTCCCGAATCATAGGTCTAATATCGCAGCACTTCAACAACACTCTTCGAAGTGTGTGTTTTAAGTACCAAACAAAGTTCTTAGAAAAGACTTATACTCAAAAATTATTTTATTGCTATTCCTTTTGGGCATTTAGAGATAAAGAAACAAGTTTGTAAAGGGACCTGTGTTACAAAACCTGGATTCAAAAGAGATATGCTAATGTAAACCTGAATTCGCCAATTACTTTTAAAGCTTTTTAAATATCATATTCATGTGTCTAGACTTTTTTTTTGGATGGGGGAGGGGGGAAGCTACACAATTACCACTTAGACCATTTTTACTGTCACTATGCAAGAAATATTAAGTTTTATAACGCTTTGCATTTAAAACATAAAATACGTACAGTGATACTCTAAAATACTCTTGAATTTGGATTTGAAACGAGGGTTAATACTGAGAAAATTCAACCACATATAGTCAAACCTCCATATATCGAACTTCCCTATATCGAAATTTTCTATATATCGAACTCTTAGCAAATCTCCATGTTCATTACATAGAAAAATTGTTTCTATATATCGAAAAAATCTCTATATATCGAAATTTTTTTCAAGACAAATTGGGAGATTTTATTCCACTTTAGAATAAAATCTCCCAATTTTTGGCATTTGAAACAATACGTCGTGGACTTCAATTCGCGGAAAATGTCCCTGATGAAGTTCTTAGTGGACTGTATAAATACGAACATTTCTTTGAACTTTCCGCAAAACTAATTGTCCAGCAAGATATTCGTAGTTTTTTTTTTAAAGAATGTAACTGTGATCATTGTAACCACTGTCTGCATTATTGTTTTTTTTAAAGGTATGTAGTAATCAATAAATCTTTCATATTAATTCATTTTTTAGTTATTAACTTTCATTTAATGGGATTCGCATATAAATTAGAAATGGAGTTTCGTATACGAAAATTAGATTTAATTTTTTTTTAGGAGAATTATGATAAGACTAGGCTCAATTCTATATATCGAAATTTCTATATATTTAATTTTTTTCGCGCAATTTGCTACTTTGATATATGGAGGTTCGACTGTATTTCGTCGATACCTGAATGTGGTGCATGACTTTCCGACCTATAATACCCTTTACTTTTAATCTTTCGCAAATTAACCGGCACTGATTTCCCTGTAATGATGTAAAGTCATTATCAATGAAAATCCAACTAAGATATTTATCGGTTTGTAAGTAAATAAAAAAGAAATCACGTTCCCAAAGCAAACTCATCAACAGCCAATGGCTTTCACTCTTAATCCTTCAGAGGGCGAGCCCGCGTATAAAGTGCAACATTTTCGTAATTTTGAATGGTTTGTTTTTACAAGTAAGGTTTGAATGTTCTAAGCAGTTTCTATTTATAGCCACACCCTTTCTAATGCAGGTCTGACTCTTGTATTTATTTCCATTCAATGTTAGTCGTGATTTAACCGTGGTAAACCAGCGATTATACTGGATTGTAATACGACAAAATTATGAGTTGATGTAGAACAGGGGTGTCAAACTCGCGGCCCGCTATGAACATTTTTGCGGCCCGGCCAATATATCGGCACACAATAATATATAATAAAATAACCGACGCAGAATTATAATAAGATAGGAAGAATTCGCTAAATGTTTTTTTAATGATACTCTTTTTTGCTATTATTAAACAAAATGCATATATTTATGTTGAATATACTGTAAGTAGGTAAATAAACCTACGTTTCTATTAATATTGATTTTTTTTTGCGGCCCACGTATAGTTAAACCTTGTTTGTTTGGCCCAAGGTAGCCTTTGAGTTTGACACCCCTGATGTAGAAGATCAAATGTGCAGCTATTACACGGTATTCCGCATATCACGAAGATGGACGATCTCATTATTTTTTAGGTTTTGGGACATAATAGGAATCAATTCGCAAGTTGTCCTTAGATGCATTAAACCAGACAGTTTTGAAATAAGGCTATTGTATCTGCATTTTTTGGCCTTTAATTATAAATATACCTCAATACTATCAACATTTTATATCTCGGCATAAAATGTAGAATTATTATTTTCAATTTGAAAAAAAAAAGTTTATTGCAAAAGGAATAATCAAGTTTGAAAAAGACGCACTGTGCAACGCACGCCTGCTGGTGTTCAAAAAATTAGCGCGCCCACTGAAGGGTTAATTTTCTAATATAATGGAAATTTCAAATATATAATCTTAGCCTGCTGTTCTCACTCTCCGTATGCAAAATAATTCCATAACTAAGGGGATGGAGCAGGGCAGAAATTTAAATTTTCGTATAAAGGAGAACTTTATTAGTGCAAAACAATAATTGTGCAGTAATTTATTGACTTAAATCACTACACAATTATTGTTTTGCGGCTACTCCTTAAAACCTCTGAAACTCGCTTTATATCGAAACTACAAATGTTTATTTCATTTTATATAGAGGTTCACAGACATCCCAGGAGTTGATGAACTTAGAAAATCAGTATTTATCATGGTACAGGAACAAACAACATACATCATCAAATCTAATCAGCCACGAAGTATCGGCACTTAATGCACAATATTTAAATGCAAGTTTTTTTCCAAAATTGAATTTAGAGTTCGATAGAAGATTTAAATCAACAAAGACGTCTAAAAAAATTTATGCCGAACTGAAGGTTAAATATTAAAAAGACAGATGTGCCACTGCAGTCGAAATAAATTCTAAGGATTTTATTCTGAAGAATTTACGACTTAGAGTCCTGTCTTAAGAGTTGAAAACAAAATACTGAATATTTTAAGAAAGTACATACCTTATAACTAGGGATATGTAATTTTCGTATTTACGAAGTAGATGCGAATAAATGCGAAATTTGCCGATATGAGCGAATAAATGCAAAAATTATTTTTTAATACTTTTCGGCGAAAGCTCGGTGATAAACGGTTTTTTTCAGCGAAATTAGGTAATAATAGTAAAATTTATTAACATAATTTCTTAACTAAGAATATCCGCGGTCTTTAACTGAGAAGTCTCACTCTTTCATTCGGATTTGCTACGAATTTTACAGGAACCTAAAAATTTAACTGTAAAAATCAACCATCAAATTTTGTCGACAATTTAGTAGATTTAAGAACGTCTCTTGAGCGCCATAGCCAATTTACTCCGGACAGTTTATCCGTACCGGGGTCGAACCAAAAAATCTAACTGTAAAAATCAACCATCAAGTTTTGTGGAACCCTTTAGTGCATTTAAGAACGTCTCTTGAGTGCCAAAGTCAAGTGTATTTCAGCTACTTGCAGTATTCAACCAAGAGTTCTGCAGTATTCAATACAAAATCCTGTTGATGTTATACAGATTTTAATTGAAACGAAATGCTGCTACCTGAACTTTGCAAAGGCAGCTATACAAAGTCTCTATTGACCCGTTGAATAGATGCTACGATATTTTAGCATGTACGACATAGTAATTAAGGACAGAAAACTGATACTTACGGAACCTAATGTAGAGACTACTACAATTTTAGCTTTTAACTAAGAATTTTGATACTTACCCATGCAAGTAAGTAAAATTGCAATTTTTTTTATACATGCGAAATTTTTGAATTTATATTTTTTTGCGAATAAATGCGAAATTTTATAGCTTGTACTTTTTTGCTGTAAAATTTCGGTATTTTTTATACGAAATTTACGTATCCCTATTTAAAACTTAACAACAATGATACAGATGTTACTTAGTCAATCATCAAAACTGTAAAATATTTTATACAGTTGCAGAGTACTTGATTTGTTTTCAATATTTTCTACCAAATGAAAATTTCGTTCACCTGAATGTGTGTATACATGCATAAACAGTACAATATGCACAAGTATTGCATAAGAATATCAATTATGTTTCTAATTTTAAGTAAGTGCAAAAGAAAAATAATTATATTTTAGAATTACATTTTGAACGTGCAATAGCTCAGTAAAATACATTTGTACAAAGGTCTGACGTTTTCGGAGAAATATTCAATAGACTATCAACTTTTGAGTACTAAATAGAATTCTCGAAATTAGTATCAACTGTATGTATAATCACAGTTTTGGGAGAGGCAAAAGCCAATTTCTTGCTTCTAGCTATTTAGTTGAAAAAGCAAGTGAGGAAAGAATTTTTATTCTGGGGAAACAAAATCCAAAAGCCACTACTGTATATACATAAGCAAATGTACCGTGGAAAAATTTCCCCCAAAAAAACTCCAAAATATTGAAGTTCTAGAACAGGGGTGTCAAGCTCAAAGGCTAACTTGGGCCAAACAAACAAGGTTTAACTATAGGTGGGCCGCAAAAAAAAAACAATATTAATAGAAACGTAGGTTTTTTACAGTATATTGCCTAATTACAGTATATTCAACATAAATATACACATTTTGTTTAATAATAGCAAAAAAAAAGAGTATAATTAAAAAATACTTAGCGAATTCTTCCTATCTAATTATAAATCTGCGTCGGCTATTTTATTATATATTATTGTGTGCCGATATATTGGCCGGGTCGCAAAAATGTTCGTCGCGGGCCGCATGCGTCACGCGGGCCGCGAGTTTGACCCCCTATTCTAGAATATATAAAGTATACCAAGTAAGGTAAATGAACTAAGTGAAGTTACAATATGCATATGAGGCAAATCTTAAATGTAAATATGCATACTAGTTTCATTTTTTATCTAAATAGATCGATTTAAAAATGAAACTAGTATGCTAAAATAAAACTATTAATAAGTAATAAAATCTCTTATTTATTAATATCGATTTAAACCTTAAGAATAAATAAATTTTTAAGTACCAAATTTTTGCGTAATTAAAAATTATGAAGCTTGTTTAAAAGTTCTTTAAAGTCAAACAGATAAATAGATGCAAAACATATCTAAAGTCGAAACTTTGTTCATCGCATGCAAAACCATTAATCAAGCTCGCATAAATTCAAACCGCGCATAAAAACTTTTCAAAACTTAACTTTCGAAAAGTTTTTCTTTTCTAAAGTTGCTTTTATGACAGATATCCAAGACAATCTCACAAAGTGAACAACCTACCGGAAATTCAATACCCAAACAAAAAAAAAAGCACCCGAATTTTGGCTTCATGCCTCTTATATTTTTTTCTCTAAGTCATTTCAAAAAAAGAAACAAACTTACTTTATAAGCGCCATCAACCAACTTCGCGAGTTCGTCGTTCTCTGATAAAACATTCATTTTCTTTTTTACGGAAGTCTTGTTTGTATACACAAAATTGCTACTATTTACTTCTTAAAGCACTGTTTTGTAATCACCGTTGAGCATCACGTGTGAGGGCAACTATGACATACAGTAATCCGTGCGAGTTGCTTCCGTCGTAGATTCATTTCTACTGAATCTGAAAGATTCACAAACGAAACTATCCCGCCATGCGAAAGTAGGGTTACCCCCGAAAATATCGCCAACGGATTCTCTCGGTTTTCGCCAATATTTGGAATACGGTGGGATGAGGAAAATTCCCCCATCCGGGTATGAAGCACTAGTTTTATCTCTCCACTCGAAATGAATGAAATGAAAAATGTGATGAATTCTTTTTTCAAATATCCTAAAAACAAACTAGGAATAATTAAATGGATGTCAAAATATATTTTAAATATAAAAGCTTTTATAAGACTGTTGATTCGGAAAACCATGACAGAATAAAGGAATTTAAATATAAACGTAAAAGAATATAGTTCCTTCAAAAAAAATTGTAATAAAAGCAGCAAAAAAACATGAAAAGTCATAAAAATTCAAGGTTTTTTTTTAGTTTGATTATTAAAGAAAATTTTTCTTAATTAAACATACACTTATATCCGGACACCTTCGGAGGTGATTTTTTGAAATTTTTTTAATTTTGTCTTTTTATCTAATTTTTATAACACGTGAGTTAAAACTTGAAAACAATGTATTAAAAATTGAGCTGTTACATATTATAATTATTTCAGGGGGGGGGGGGGGAACTGGAAAAATGGGAAAAAATTTCACATTTCCGCAGAACATAATAACTCAAAAACAACCTTATATACAGTAAAACTTCGTTTATCCGGCCTTCGTTGATTCGGATCTCCGGATTATCCAGATCAGATTTGTAGACATTATTTTTATTTGATGTTCACATTAGAAAATAGTTTTTAACTATGATAGCAAGAACGTAACTACGAGTACGCCAAATATTCGCTTTTTAGTTTGATTTAATGTGCAGTTCCTGCATAGATTGTACAATAAATTATGGTAATAAAATGCTTTTTGTTGAGTTCAAGAAAGATTTACTAGACTTGCCAATTCTTTGTTAAGAAATGACGTGAAAAGTTATTTTTATATTTCTTAATGTCTTGTAAACAATACTATGTAATATTGTTACAAAACATAGTTTTTTATCGTAATAAACGGTAAGTTTGCTAAGTTACGGATTTTGTTTTGCTTATTTCTTAATGTCTTGTAAACAATACTATGTAATATTGTTACAAAACGTAGTTTTTTATCATAATAAACGGTAAGTTTGCTAAGTTACGGATTTTGTTTTGCTTATTTCTTAATGTCTTGTAAACAATACTATGTAATATTGTTACAAAACGTAGTTTTTCATCATAATAAACGGTAAGTTTGCTAAGTTACGGATTTTGTTTTGCTTATTTCTTAATGTCTTGTAAACAATACTATGGAATATTGTTACAAAACATAGTTTTTTATCATAATAAACGGTAAGTTTGCTAAGTTACGGATTTTGTTTTGCTTATTTCTTAATGTCTTGTAAACAATACTATGTAATATTGTTACAAAACGTAGTTTTTCATCATAATAAACGGTAAGTTTGCTAAGTTACGGATTTTGTTTTGCTTATTTCTTAATGTCTTGTAAACAATACTATGGAATATTGTTACAAAACATAGTTTTTTATCATAATAAACGGTAAGTTTGCTTAGTTACGGATTTTGTTTTGCTTATTACCCATATTACTCGGATTATCCAGATTGCCTATGGTCCCAGTTAGTCCGGATAAACGAGGTTTTACCGTATTACCATTTTATAAATTGAAGAATGAAGATAGCACCTTTCTCTAGGGAATAGAGTATTCTCGGGGTTATACTCTGTTTATAGTCTGTTTATCTCAAAGTATGTAGCAGCTAAAGTACACATGTACAGAAAAATATTTTAAAATTCCTTATATCTTGCAATTCATAAGTATATAAACAAAAAACTAATTAATATGCAATCATAGTCATAGTATGTTCCCTTTACAAACATTTATAGATAAAGTATGCAAAATTTTAAGGCATTTTAAGCGTCACTTTTTGTTATAGGAAAATTTTCGTGAAGAGAAACGATAAAAAAATTAATCTTGAGAAAATGCTAAAACTAACTGTATAACACATTTCTTACTAAAAAATAACCATTTTCGCATTATAATCCACCAGATTTATAAATTCAAACAGAATTAGAAAGATAAAAGATTTTGCTTTGATGCTATTGAAAAAAAAAAGAGATTCTCTCCAAAAATACCATTTTAACCTTTTCCTTACGGGGTGGGATAGCATGTATCCCAAGAATACGGGCCCAAGAATGAATATGATTATATATATATATATATATACTCGTATATATATATATATATATATATATATCCATATCCCGTTTAATGGCCGTTCTTACAAAGGGGGGAAGAAATTTCCCGTTCTAGAGCGGGAATTGGAAAAATGGGCCCCGTAAGCTAAAGGTTAAGGGGACATGGGGCATTCAACCTCTTTATTTTAAATTTTCAATATTTTACTCTATATATGTGACTTGTGGCGGCCCTGTGGTACAGCGCGCTGGTTTTAAGCGCTGAGGGTGCTCGGATCGAATCCCGGAGTCGCGCCACGAAAAATGACTCCGTTCGTGTCGTCCCTTCATTTGGGGGTAATGCTGTCCGCCTGTGTGGTGCCTCCATAATAAAATAGACAGTAAACTGCGTCGTAGTATAGGCGAATGTTTAACAACATGTCCCTCCACTTTAAAAAAAAACAAAAACATAAATAAAATAAATTAATTAAAATAAAAAACTCTGCAGAAGCGGAATGGTATAATTCCCCGCGTTGTGTGGCCAAGAACAAATCTATTGTAAAGGCTGCAGAGGCAGGGGTAAATAGGGGCTTGTACACCAGGAGGACATAGAAGAATCGCTGTCGGTGTGGCCATTGATAGCGATCAAAAGTCTATAAATATTGCAAGATAGATGGTCGTTATTTTATGGCCCGCAGTAAAACCTTCAAATGATAAGGGTCCAAGTGGTATTGCAAATGAAAATTATGGTGGGGAGGTACTTCGTAGGCTATGGACAGGGGCAGTATAATAAGGAACCAATTGGGGCTGGAACTTCTGAGAGAAAAATAGCCCACTGCCCAATGTAAAAAAAGGGGCGGGCCAGAAGCCCCCTCCCCCCTTTGATCGCTATCAATGGCCACACCGACAGCTATTCTTCTCTTTTCTCCTGCTGTACAAGCCCCTATTTACCCCTGACTCTGCAGCCTTTACAATAGATTTGTTGTTGGCCACAAACCGAGGGGAATTATATAATTCCGCTTCTACAACCTCTATGTACAAAATTATAATAATTAATATTGTTTGTTTTACTACATTGTAATTACTTAGAATTCCCAAATAAGTATTTTGGGGAAGAATAAGCCCTGTTTTTCAAAATATGCTTCAAAATTGCTGGCATTTTTCTAAATGCTCCATGCGCCTTAATTTTCTTCTGATTTCATCTAAATTTCTTAGGATAGTTAATGAAAGTATTTGTCACAAAACTGTGCATCATTCTTTGAAGCCACAAATATTTTTCAAATTTGTAGACCATGAAATAAGGTAAAAACATGCAAAAAGATAAAAAAAAATAAAAGCGAGATTTAAAAAATATATATTTTTTTCACTTGATTTGTGCAAAAAAAAAAAAAAAAAATTGCACAATAATGTTAACATATGTATGATGAACTTATATTAAGAAACTGAAAGTTTTTAAATGATATGGAATGCGGAAGGAGAATTTTTGAAATTTTTTATGAAAAAAAAACATTATTCTACCAAAATATCCTTATTTTGAATTCTAAGGGTCTTCAGTGTTGTCAAAAAGAATATTACTTATTCTCACCTATATATATAAAACATTTCCGTAACTGACTGACTCACTGACTGACTGATTGATTGACTGACATACAACGCACAGACCAAACTGCTGGACCTAAAGGGCTGAAATTTTGTATGGCGATTCTTCTTATTGTGTAGGGGTGCACCAAGAAAGATTTTTGAAAAAATTTTAGATTTTTTAAAATTAAATTTTTCAGCTGTTTTTGTAATTTTTTTTAAATTTGCATTCAAAATAATAATTTGAGGGTTATAAAATTTACATCATGAGAAAGATCCTAAAAATTACTTTAAAATGAAATCTTTTTTGAATCTTTACCTCCAATTTCTGATTTATGGTGAATTTTTAAAGATTAATTTTTAGAATTTAATTTAATAAATGCTGATCACGTGATTTCTTTTTCTAGTACTTTAAATAAATTTATCGTCACGTGATAACAACGAAATAGACAAAAAAATATTTTTTTCTTGCTAATGCGGCAGACGATTGGACATTATCCAAAAAAAGATTAAAATACAGTAAAAGATATGTACCTCAAACTGTACTACATTAACTATATTATATTCTTTAGTATGTCCTACTAGATTTAATTCGAATATTTTCTTCTACATTATTTTGTCTTTATAAATATTCCTTACGAATTTTTTATAAATATATATATATTTTTATATAAATTGTATAGATTGATCGTCGTATTTATTATAAATATATATATTTATTTTGGTTGGCATTAATTACATACATTGACCATTGTAATTAATTTGAATGTACTCTGTCAGCTAGTTCTGTATGTAGAGTTAAAAATTTTAAATTAAACATTTCGAGGCTGAAGGTCCCTTGTGCCCTCAAAGGCGTACGGACACCTTAAATTATTCTATATCTGTCCCATAATAATAGTAGCAAGTGAATATTTAAACCAGAATTACTTGTTATGCTGTAGCGCAAAATTGCAAAGCCTTCAATCAAAATCAATGTTCCATGACGTTCGTCATTTATTTCAGCACATCTTTCAATTTTTAGGTTAACCTAATTATTACGAATTATAACTAGTTTTCGAATTTCATCCGTTGGTAGAAATCGATTTTTTTCATTTCATTTGAATATCAATCCATTGTAAAAGTAAGATGAAAATAAAAAGAATGGACTTTTGAAGCACAGATCGAGCTCCGATTGTTCAGTTCTTGATGCATAAAAAGAAAACCCCCATCAGATCAGGACCATAAGAGATACCATAAGATCAACACCATAAGAGGCACCATAAGATCAGCAGCTCACGCCATTGCAGTTCCCGAATATTCCCATTATTTCGAAATTATTCAAAAATCCAGAAACTACCTGAACACTGAAAATAAAAAGTTAGGAGTAATATTTTTAATTTATTGTTTAATTTAATCTAGTTTTTTCGATAATAAATGTTGCGTTTCATTAATTTTCTTCTAACGAAAGTTCCGAGAGGTATTAGCGTAGGATTACTTATCGCTGTTTACCCCTTTTGCATGTATATATGTATGTATGTATGCATGTGTTATGTATATATGTATGTATGTATGTATGTATGAGTATATATATATATATATATATATATATATATATATATATATATATATATATATATATATATGTACGTATGTACGTATGTATATATATACAGTGGAATCTCGATCTATTGTTTTAAAGGGACCGACTGAACTGAACAATAAATGCGTGGAAACGATAGTTGCAGGAACATAACAAAGAAATATGACCATGGGGACTGAGTGAAATAAACGACACATACCGGCAAACGATGATTCGGGGAACGATCGATCGAGATTCCATTATATATATATATATATATATATATATTAGATAAAGTTGTAAGTGAAAAACCGGTATAAGCCATAAACCACTACAGCCAGGAACCAAAAACATGAAAAGATAATTGAAAAATATGAATAGATAAGTGAATAATAGGTTTTTAGACAGTACCTTTTCATCAGCGGTCCCGATACTGTCTAAAAACCAATGGATTGTTTCTAATAAGTATGATCTAAGCAATAAACATACTTAGACACCGTACAATCCATATGAAATAGAAGAAGGAATAAACAGTGGCTTTATCATAGATCACCAAACTCGGCGCCAGACAAAGTGAAAGTTAAGTTTAGGAAACCACAAGAAGATTGACGTCACAAACATTGCAAAATATATATATATATATATATATATATATATATATATATATATATATATATATATATATATGTGTGTGTGTGTGTGGAAATGTCAAAATTTTGACACATTTTTGTTCTTTTCTGTTTAAATGTTTACTGCTTGCACAAGAGATACAGACTGGGTTTGGCGTGCTGCCAAAATAATAACTCGCGACGCAGGACATCTGAAATTTTTCTTTCCGGAGGACCGCTATAGAGGAACGTAATCCTACGTTAAAATGCTATAAACGATGTATAGAATTTTTTGCTTATTTTAACTGAAATTCAGGATAAACAAACATACAAAGTCTAATAATATCTAAGACAAAAAGACAAACAACAATTCCTAGTCTTCATTTATTTGATTTGATAAAATTTATTTACTAGTACTCTCACCAAACGTTTCATGGTTCAAATAAAGTTAAAAAACCTATTTATTTTATGCAATAATGTAGTAAAAAATATAGGATTATTTATATTATTTCACAGTTTTTTTTTTCTCTAATGCGGAGGCACTTTGTCGAGAGACATTCACCTTGTGTTATTCACCGCTGGTTTGCTGTCTACATTATATGGGAGCACCATATAGGTGAGACAGCAATGCTCCCTATGAGGGGGACGACACAAAAACGACCAAGCTTTATTCGGGATTTGAACCCAAGCCCGTTGCGGGTCATCTCAGAACGCTAACAACCACTACACCAGGTGGGCGGAAAAGTTATTTGACAGGTCGAATAAGCTATTGGAGATGGTGCGAAAATATGTCAGCGTTTCCCATACTATAAGATGAGGGTACTTTGTGACTGCAGGGGTAACTTTGTGACACACAGTAATTTTTTTTGTATTTCGGATCTTGAACCGCGCCTGTGATACCTGGAAGGCAAAGAATAGCACCAACAGCTCGTCCGACATACAGAGAAACTTAGTGCAAGTATACGAAACTTCTGCGCGCCATTACCCCAGCAAAACATACGCTTAAATAAACGCCGTTATACAGTCAAAATGTTTAGGTTATTATCTATTTGATATAAATGAAGTGTGGTACTTGGTGAACCTATAAACTTATAAACTACGTATTAATAAGTTTAAACATAATTATAGGAGTACAGAGGCTGTTCGCACATTTTTTAGATGATTTTGGTAAGCGGTAATAAAAAATCGTTTGCTGCAAAAGAAATAATTGCAATTGAACTGTTTTAAAAAGTCAAAATTATCGTCTGCGGCTTGAAAGTTTCGTTTTTATTCAAAATGGCGTTTTTAACAAAGCAGTTGTTCGAAGGCTACATTTATGCTCTTTCCGAAGAGAAATATGCATACTCCGTTATCCCAAAAACTATGTGAGAGTAATGGTTTTGTGATATCTAAAGCGTCGATAGGTAATATCGTCAACAAGAAAGGAAAAAAACGTCAAATTGGAGCCTCAAGTGGGACAAAAATTCCAAACAAGTATCCAAGGAAAAAACGGACATCTTCGACTATTGCAAAGGTACGTTGTTTAATGTTAAAAGAAAATCCCCCTAGTCAAATGACAGTTGCAAAATCATTAAAATGATCGGTGTCCACTGTAAACAAAATGATAAACGTTGATTTAAATCTTAAGAAAGCGAAAAAACGCAATGTGCATCGTCTTCTTCCAAATCATATCGCTGAACGCAGGACACCCTGCAGAATTCTATATAAGAAACACTTATCCAAAGAAAAATGGAAAACAATTGTCACAATAGATGAATCATGGGTGTATTTAAATGATTGCAACAAAAAAAGAGCCATTTATTATCATAAAATGGGAGAAAAAATTTAAGTACATGGTTCAAAGAATCGAAAGAAAGTTTTTCTAAGGGATTCATGATTGTTGCTGGTTTTTCTTATAATTGCAAGTTAAAAATAATGAGAGTGGAAAAAAATGTCAAGATTAACTCCAAATACTATCAGGAACATATTTTATAGCCAATTTTTCTGAATGAAATACCATCGCTTTACCCACAGTGCCAACAATGTGTGAGACTCCATCAGGACAAAGCTAGCAGTCACACATCAAAATCCACTGTAAATTTCCTAAAAGAAATGGAAAAAAACTGGTATCAAGGCCATGCCCATCATTGATATCCCTACTAAATCTGCCGATGTATCACCTATGGATTTTTGTGCTTTCGGACTTTTAAAATCTGCATTATCCAAACGTCGTCCCAAAACCCTTACAGGACTCTGGAAAGCTGTTCAGGAGGAATGGGATAGAATATCTCTTCTGACACTTCAAAAGGCATTATTATCCTAGAAATTGCGGTGTCGAAAGATAGTTCAGAATAAGGGATGTCAAATAGAACATTTAAAACACAAGAATTTTATGTAATTTAGCTTTGTGAATACAATGTACATCGTCTAAAAATTGTGTGAACAGCCCTGTAATGTTTTTTTAATGATGTTTGCCTTTAAATGCAGAATAAGCTGCAGTGATTATTCTGCTTTATTTACTGATATCCCTTACAGTAAAGCAAAATTCTAAGATCTTAATCTATTGGATTGTGTTTAAATACTAACTTAGTGCAGTTGAACAAGCACACGAAGTGCATACACAACAATGCAGAAAAAATTAGCAGATTGTACATTTTGAATAAAATGCGGAATTGAACGACGTAAATAAAGGCTTATAAGTACATAGAAATGAAATAAAATATTTGAAGGCTTCACATTGATATGTAGATCATTGATATGCAGATTTATATTCTGCATATCAATCAAGTTTTACTTGATTGATATGCAGAATTAGTAGAGAAATGCGAACACAGAATTCAGTTTAATACCAAAAGCCTGCCATTTAAATAACAAAAATGTTATAAGATATAGGCTAAAAATAAAGGAAATTTATAGTACGTGCCGATTGAAAACTGGTATAAAAACAACCAAACAAGTCATTTGTGAATACTATACATTAATGTCGTACAATTCTTTAGATTTTATTTATTTGATTGATATGTTCAGTTATACTTGGTAGCCTATATATATATATATATATATATATATATATATATATATATATATATATATATATATATATATATATATATATATATATATATATTATACTTTATAATATAGCTAGCATATAGAGATTATTTGCTATATTTGCTTCAAATACAAAAAAAGCGGAAGTGTGCCAACACTTCCGCTCCAGAGTAAATACCTGAATTTTTCTTAGACGATTGTAAAGTTGAATTTATCTAGTCAAACGATTGTTGTTGTTATTATTTCTAATGCCCCCCTGGCCAGAATAATCCAGAGCAGGTCCAAATAAACTGACGGGTTGAGGAGTGCGGCTCCGGTTGTATAGTGACAACAGAAGAATCGAAGTCCCATTTAGCCAAGTGCCTTTGGCCGAGCACCCCCAGGGGCGACATCTGGGGGATCCTACCCTCTCCCATCCACTCTAACCTCATAGAGGGACTTTCCAGTCAACAGATTTAACGTGCCTATATCCGGCCTAGACAAGAAGGTCTTCAATGGTGCTTGTCGGGATTCGATCCGAGCACCCTCGGCAAGGAAACTCGACGCGCTACCACTAGGCTACCACTGGCCCAGTCAAACAATAATTACGTAATAATGCAGAGGGAAATCTACATATGTACTTTATATGATAGAAATGCAGAGCTTTATATGAGGAAGATTCAGAACTGTCCGAATAAGCCAGAGATAAATGGTGCAAATTAATCCCTAAAAATCTAAACAAATTTGATTACAGCCAGTCGCATTAACAGAGTCTATAATTTAAATAACTGTAACAATACATTTATTTTCAGGGATTTAACACAAATATGTACAACTTAAAAAGCTTTAGACATGCATGTCTGGAATTTACAGATTGAAACAACTGAAATGTTTTTATCATTATAGGTTTTACCTACCTATTTCATAGCTGATAAACATGTGCAAAAGAGACTGCAGTTCTTTAAGCTAAATTGCGATAAAAATCCATATTTTTTGTCATCATTTAAAAAATTATAAAAAAATTAAAAGTAAGGGCAATTTAAAATCTATACCCAGGAATATAATGTAATCGAAACTCCCTCAAGATGTCCAAAATGGGGGGGGGGGGAGTCTGGGACTAGGTTCTTAGAGCAGGATTTCCAGATGCAATTCACATGCATTTCTCACATATTCGTATAGCATACGTGATCCGTTTCGCTTTCGTTAATAGGTCATTCTTCAAATCACAACTGGTATTGAAGAAAACAGTGACCATTCTACTATCGGAATCCTTTTAAATTTTGAGTAGTGATTGATTGAAATCACAACTGGTATTGACGAAAACATCGACCATTCTACTATCGGAATTCTTTTAAATTTTGAGTAGTGATTGATTCAAATCACAACTGGTATTGACGAAAACAGCGACCATTCTACTATCGGAATTCTTTTAAATTTTGAGTAGTGATTGATTCAAATCACAACTGGTATTGACGAAAACATCGACCATTCTACTATCGGAATTCTTTTAAATTTTGAGTAGTGATTGATTCAAATCACAACTGGTATTGACGAAAACAGCGACCATTCTACTATCGGAATTCTTTTAAATTTTAAGTAGTGATTGATTCATTTCGCTTATTATGAAAAGCTGAATCTCTATCCAAGTATGGTGCATAATGTGAAAAGATTAAAAATACAACTATACTTTATCCCTTACAAAATATGCAAAGAAACTCCTCTAAACTAATCTTTAAATATCTATTTCCCAATCATATCATGCTGTAAATTTGCGAAACACGGGACCATTAACTGCCATTTTAAGCTTGAAAAGTTGAAAACTTGCATCAACATAAGTTTGAGTGTGAGACATTATCACTAAACTTTATCACTTACAAAAAGGCAAAGAAACTTCCCTAAAGTAATCTTTAAATATCTATTTCCCAATCATATCATGCTGTTAATTTACGAAACATCGGACCATTAACGATCATTTTAAGCTTGAAAAGTTGAAAACTTGCATCACCATAAGTTTGAGTGTGATACTTTATATAAAGAGTACAGGGGACCTTAACTGTTTCACGACTCCGACAAGCTCACTGAATAACCATATAACGTTGACAAACTGTTTCAATATTTTTTTTTTCTAATGCGGAGGCACTTGTCATGAGACATTTACATTTTGTTATTCACCACGAGGTCTAGCTGTCTACTTAACTGCGGGAGCATCATTTAGGTCAGCACGCATTGCCTCCTATGAGGAGACAACACATTAGGGGAGTCATTTTTTAGTAATTACCGTCACTAAACTATAACCGTTAGTCGTTAGTTTACTATAACCGTTAGTCGTTTTTAGTAATTTTTTTAGTAATTACCGTTACAGTGGTGAGGTGGTATACATGTTATACCACCATGCTATAAATGCATATACAGATTCAAATGAACATACACATATATTTTACACTGATTGATTGCTTTTCGTCTTTAACTTCTTTTTACAACACTGTAGAACGTCTAAAATAATAAACGCAGTAATACAATTTTGGAAGAATATGTTATGCATTTTTTAATTGTAGTAAAACATAATTTGTAAATAGTTCAAGCGACATCGGACAAGAAACGTATAATTGAGAAAACATATTACTAACATAACATTAAAATTTAATGAAAATAAAATGACGGGAATGAAAATAAATAAAAACTGAGAAATTGCTTTCAAAATGTCCTCTAAAAAATTATGTATAATTGCAAAAAAATAACGTAGAAGCATATGCCGAAATGCAATTCACCATTTTGCTTACAAATATAGAAACCTACAAATGTAGAAAACGTATGAGGTTTTACAGTACATATTACTAAATTATTTATATTAATTTGCCTGTTTATCTACTTAGATATTAATGTTTTTCAAGTTTGCATGCTTGAATATACATACTTAGGTAAATGCACGATGGTATGGTTTTATTACCACCTTACGTTTAACAACATAATAAAATTATTATTGTAATTAAATTAATAAATCAAATGTGCGTACCTTTTATCAACTTATCTTGATATGATATCAATAAAACTATGCCTGTGTAACAATCAATTTAAGTAAAATACACCGATTTATTCAGACGCGAGTACACATGGCTGACAATAAGACAGTCTCGAAAGAATTTCTAAAATCCTCTGCAGAAATGGACAACTATCACAAACTATACTTGAAAAATAGAAGTATTTGAACTTCAATAACAATTGGTAGCAAAAATATACCAACATGCAATCACCCAGAAAAAGCTTGAATATGTGGTATGTTTTTCATACCACTATGTCTAAAGAGTTAAAATATTCCATTTAGAACATTCAAAACTATGACATGAAGGAAGTAGTTCAATGGAAACATTACCAGTGTGGGAACTTTAAAAGCCTTTTTCTCATAATGATCATTTTCATGCTTGTGCGCACTGTGTAAAAGAAACTACTGCAGATATTGCTTTCATATTTTCAGGAGAGGTGTATAATGATACTCCCAAAAATATGCCTCTAATTGTTTTCTTCAAAATTTATTTTACTATGAATTTATAGCATTTGACTTGTAATTTTAATGGGCTTTATCAGTTTTTCAAAATCTGATTGTCCTGGAGTAAATATTTTTGGGTGTTTTAAAATTTAAATAGGTGCAGAAATATACCTTATGTTTTAACATAACAGAAATGCGAAAAGTATTAATGAAACTTAATTAGTGTTGTTGTAAGTCTGCGCGCAGTATATCAGTATAAATTTGAAATTTTCAGAAAATACACTCACTTCCTACTTCATAAATAAAATTCTTATTTACTTGTAATAAAATTAATTCAGGGAACATAATCTATAAAGATTAGAGAAGTAATATTGAAAATTTCATATATAATTGACAATAGAAAAAAAATTATAGAAGTTCGAACAAACAGTAAAAATTCTGTCTTTTCAACTTGTGTAAAGATGATGACTCACCTTAACGACTAATCGTTATTCGGGATTTGAACCCAAGCCCACTGCGTAGAAGCTCACGATGCCTAACATTTATACCATGGGGGCGGTGGTCCATTAAGTATTAGGAAAGCTAGGGGAAATGGATATATATTGAGCTTGTAAATTTAGTCACTATGAGGATGTCATAATTTTTTTAAGTAATTAAAATATGTCCAATTTTATGGAAAATATTTACAGTTGTTTCTGCACATTGCATCATAAATTTCGTTTTTAAGTATTGCAGAAGACAATATAGATTAAATGAAAGGATTATCGGTATTTTTTTTAAATGGTATAAAAAATACCTAAATATATGATATAAAATGAAACAATTTTATTGAAGGATTTTTTCAGAAAAATTGCGATAACTTTTAGCTTTAAAATTGTTTTACTTATCCCAACTTTCCTCTCACAACTTTTGCTAAATGTTGAAACACCTCATGCAACTTCTCTCTCGTACGTGCGAATATGCAGCAATTTAACGGTAACCGGGAAAGAATACATGACCAGCTGTCCTAAAATTGGTAGTACAATTGTTACAAACTGACTATCATCATAACAGTCTAATTATTACGAACTATGCTCAAAATTGACCAATCAGAAATATAAAATAACTTAAATATTACTAAGTAATAATGTGAAACACAGCTATTAGTTAATTAACAATCTAACCAAAAATAAATAGCGTAATTTTTTTAAACAGACTATCATATTTAAACCGCAATTACAACGAGCTATTATAATAGTTAATCAATTAATTCCCAGAATTAATAAATAAATTAATTGAATATTTTTAAGGGATAGTGTGAAACACAACTATTAGCTAACTAACTAACTAAGGAACGAAAGTAATCACCAATGTTAAAATTTATAAGGACTATAAGGACTATTATAAATATATATTATTGTATTACATTATAGGACTATTGTAAATTTATTGTAAATAGTATTGTAGAGATATAAGGACTATTTTTGATTAAAACGTTCTAGTTCCTCAAAGATTTCTGTTAAATAAATTCTATATTCTTAAAAATTCTATTGTCACTAGTATCAGGAAGTTAACTTTGTTTTATCACGATACCAAAATAATCAACCAAAACGGCTATAAAGAGCCAGATCTAGCAACCTTTCCGTTTCTCTCATCCGTAGATCTTACTCTCGCCAAAGTTACGTCATAATTCCACGTGAAAGAGCGGTGCAATGGCAGACCGAAGAAAAGAGAGAGAGAATTGCACCTCCTCCTACAGACCCCGAACTAGAGTGGAAAAAGAAAAGAAAAAAAAAACAGAATGTAAATAATAAAAAAAAAGGACCCTCGTCGAAAGAGCAAATCCAATTATACACATAATCTAATCGAAGATAAACGGCTCAAGTTTTGAGAAACCCTAAAAAAGGCTCTTTCATGCAAAAAGTTTTTCATGTTAATAAAAGTCCCCGACAAGGATTCTGTTCACAGAAAAATTCTTCCCGATGACATGCAAATAGCGACGTGGTTTTGTCTGATTTTTGGAGCAAGATAAGCGGGTTATAGTGTCTCCAGGCGGCGAAAGGTGTCACCAAGATTTAAGAATACACCCAAAAAAAATGAATGGAGAGCTGTTGAAGCCGGCTTCCGTGTACGCGTGTTTTCGCTTTCCAGACAAGGGTTTAAGCACATGTAAGGGATTTATTCCGTGTTTAACGCAGTACTCTGCAAATAAAACAAAAACTTGGAGGTATATTTCCAAAGAAAAGCTAATGACATGGCAGGGAGCAAAATGCAACATGTGTAATTTGAAAGAAATTTGGAAAATCTTTCCTCACTTTAAATAATGTGAGAAATGAAACTTTAATAAAGAATTTGAGGAATGAAACCGGTTAAATCGCTGACCATTTTCTGCAGAAATATATCATAACATTAAATTATTAAATTATGTCGTTGATATCTTAGGTATTAAGCTTTATATGACACTATTGACAATTACTTAGAACTGTTTTATGTAACACAATTTATAAATAAATGATATTGTTCCTTAAAAAAACTCTTTTTGTAACATTCTGTCAAGTTTGCATTTAAAATAATAATTTGAGGGTTATAAAATTTATATCACGAGAAAGATCATAAAAATTCCTTTAAAATGAAATCTTTTTCGAATCTTTACCTCTATTTTCTGATTTTTGGTGAATTTTTAAATATTAATTTTTAGAATGTAATTTATTAAATGTTGATCACGTGATTTCTTTCAAAAAATTTTTTTTCTTGATAATGGGGCAGACGATTGGACATTATCCAAAAAAATATTAAAATACAGTAAAAGATATGTTTCTCAAACTGAACTATATTAACTGTACGATATTCTTTAGTATGTTCTATTAGATTCAATTTGAATATTTTCTTCTACATTATTTTGTCTATAAAAATATCCATTGGGATTTTTTTATAAATATATTTTTTTGGTTTTTTTTTCATCAATTGTATATATTGATCGTTGTATTTATTATATATATATATATATATATATATATATATATATATATATTTATTTATTTATTTATTTATTTATTTTGGCATTAATTGCATACATTGACCATTGCATTTTATTTGAATGTACTCCGCAGAAGTGCGGGTTCTCAGTTTGTATATATATATATATATATATATATATGAACCCCCGAAACAGGTGCTACAATGTTTAGGGGACATAAGAAGGCATCACTGCGATGTGAATACCATTACATGCTATAATAAAAAGCTCTAGTGATCTACGATTAAAACAATATGGTGTAGAAATAAATAAGAAAACTTTAAGCTCTTATTTTTTGTCGTTAACATCCTGCCATGACCAAACAGAAACGACAAAGGGACATCCTAAACTGTCGGCAGTAATAATGTTTAATATTATAACGTAAGTAACCCCAAGCAATTATCTAAAAGATACTTAAACATTTGAGATCTTCGGATTGAAGCGCTTTCTAAGATAGAAAGGAGACAGCAGTGTCCATTGTCCAGGCTAAACAGCTTAAAGGGCCCTTAGAACCAGAAACCTTGTGTTTAGTTTGTGTTTTGCATGAGTGTTTGTAGACGTCAGGGTGTGGTTTCAAACTTAAGCTCTGTATCTCTTTATTACAAACAAAAATTTATATTGTTCCTCAAAAATAACTAACTTTCAATCCAAGTGCCAGAAATTGTGTGTCTAATTTGCGATTTGAATGAGTGTATGTAGAGCTTAGTGTATGGTTTCATTCTTAAGCTCTGCATCTCTTTACCTCTCAATAAACAAAAGATGATATTTTAACTCTAAATAACTAACTAATCTCGTATCCACGTGCCAGAAACTGTGTTCAATTTGCGATTTGCACAAGTGTTTTTAGACGATAAGGTATGGTTTCAAACTTAAGCTCTGTATTTCTCATTAAACAAAAGAGGATGTTTTCACTCATAAATAACAAACTAATCTCGTATCCACGTGCCACCTGTAGTCTACGTGCCAGAAACTTTGTTTTCAATTTGCGATTTGTATGAGTGTTTGTAGACGTTAGTGTATAGTTTCAAACTTATGCTCTGTATCTATTTATCACTCATTAAACAAAAGAGGATATTTTCACTCAAAAATAGCTAACTAACCTCGTATCCACGTGCCATCCTTATTTTTAGAATTCATTTCGCTTTTCTGAGTATTATAACAAAAATTTATTTTTTCTGCTATCTCTAACTGACTGGCTTTGACAAGTTTAAGGTTTTTTTTATAATTTCTTAGTAATTTAAGCTCTAATAATATTGGCATAAAAATATGCAATCTGAATGTTAGAACTAGGTAAAAATGTTTTTATACCTAGAAAGATAATCAATAGTTATTTATTTCACAGTATGACTTTACTAGCAGAGCATCAATTGTTGTTGCATCAATTGTTGTCACAAAGAGAAGGATAAGAATGTGAAAAACAGAATCCATTTATTGAGAGTTCGTTCTACTGAAACCTGCCGGCTTTATCCGGGTTAATCAACCGAGCTCAAGGTACAAAATCCTAGTCCTGAGAAACGTTTATTATTACCTTCCAATTTTTTTCGTTACTTATGTGACAATTAGCGAATTGTCACATAAACATGTTTGTGCATAAATTTTTTTTCTGAATCTAAAGCCATATATATACCGGGTGCGTCATAAATTTGTGCAAAGTTCAAAAATTCGTAATAAAAGTAATAATGCTCTGAAAAATTTTCGGTTTGCGCGAATAGGATCAGAGGGACATTGGTTTTTTTCCATGTATAAAAAAAAGGTTCCAAAAGTAACCGAAAGAGGGCGCTTTTGCGTGACCACATTAAGTTTGCATTGCAGGAAAGACATGCGTTACCTGTTGTCACCTTCATGCAGGATGGTGTCCCGCCCCACATTTCACGTGATATCAAGACGTTTCTGTTGGAATCTTTCACTGAAGACCAAGTTCTATAAGTCGCGGTTGTAAGGTTCAGTGGCCCTCACCGTCACCAGATTTGACCCCGGCAAATTTTTAGTTGGATACTTAAAGTCTGATGTGTACTGGGGATCCCCAATCACTTTTGTGGAACTGAAAATTGTCATTCGACAGACAGTCGCTGCCATCGATGCTACAATCCGCTGTAATGGGCTTAGTGACGCGCCTCACTTGCCTATTACCTTGTTCTGGTAGTAATGTTGAACATCCGTTACTTTAAAATAAATGCACAGTCTCATGTTATTGTGATCTGTTTGATTTTATGTTTGAGTTTGCCTGATTTGCATAAAACGTCTCAGTATGACGTGTGAGCGCCCTCTTTCGGTTACTTTTAGAAACTTTTCTTTGTACATGGAAAAAAATACAATGTCCCTCTGATCTTATTGGCGCAAACAGAAAAAATTTCCGAACATTACTTCTTTTATTATAAATTTTTAAACTTTGCACGAATTTATGACGCACCCGGTATATGTATATATATATATATACATATATATATATATATATATATATATATATATATATATATATATATATATATATTAATATATATATATATATATATATATATATATAATATATATATATATATATATATATATATATATATATATATATATATATATATATATTATATATATATATATTAATCTGCCTGTTATTTTTATACTTTTGCACGTTTTTGCTTTATTTCATGGTCTATAAATTTGAAAAAAATATTTTTGGTTTGAAAGAATCATGCACAGTTTTGGGACAAACACTTTAATTAACAATCCTGAGAAATTTGGAAAAAATTAGGAGAAAATTGAGGAGCATGAAGCATTTTGAAAAAGTCTAACATTTTTGAAGAATTCTTTTGAAAAACAGGTCTTACTTTCCCACAAAATACTTTCTTGTTAATTCTAAGTTTCTTCAATGTAGTAGAAAAGGGTATTAATTATTCTTATTTTCAATATGAAGAAAAATATTGGAAATGTAAAACAAAACAAGGTTGGAGATCCTTTGTACCTTAAATTGAAAACGAGAGTTTTAAAGAAACTAATTCTCTTCTAATCTTTAAGTGCAGTATAATATTTATGTATCGTTAGATCCTCAATGACCCGAAATTTATCTGTTTCATATTCATGTATCTCAATGACGTCATCGCACTAGTTTTGCATAATGTTCCCTCCACCCATTCGAAGTTCCAAGTTATGTAGCGCATACACCCTCCTCTACGATGCCGAATATGAAATTAAGAGCGGCTCTAAATCAAAACGCTATTTGCTAAGCAACAGCGTTGATGGTATTATCGGCCCCATCGATAAACATCTTAATATTTTCATGGATAAAGATCTTAATATTAGTGGTGCAGGCTTTTAGTTATAGAGAGAAAATTCATTTTCATTTGTTCGGGAAAAGTATCTTGGCTTCCTAAACTTAGTTGTCTGAATTAAGTTTACTAAGATGTGCTAAGTATGGTACATATTCTTGAATATGAATGATACTTAGATCATTTGCATAGAAATGAGGGTGTTCAGTGAAATTATTTCTTCTCTTTAGGAATTAGTTTATTCAGATAAATACGTTTTATCCATGCATTATATCTCTGTTAAGGTGTCCAAAGTAAGTTTCATTTATCTATAAGGATTAGTTGACTAGTGTAAGTTTACCAAGTAAATTTTTATTATTAATTTTACTATGCCATTTATTTCAGCCAAAAAATACTGTAATAAAAATTTATATAAAATCAACTGATGAGAAAAAACAAAAGTAATCAAAAATTGTATTAAAAACAATTAGTTTTTTCAAAAGAATAGAGGTTTTTAGGAAAACAATATCTTCTTTTAATGTATTTTCATATGCAGTATTATATATTTTTATATTTAAGCTATGTGCAAGAAATCTTTAGATGTGATTAATGCAGTTAAAACGAGTTTAATCTTTAACATTATTGACTGTTTTAGTAGATTTCGTTACTCTTACAGATATTTATATCAGGAAAAATGATACAATAGGTCTTTTTTTCCAACGCAGTAGGCACATTTTTCTGAAGACACTTACCTATCGACACCACAAATTTTCTTCTTCACCATAGGAGCACCTTATAAGAAGGTCGTTTCTGTTCCATATGAGAAAACAGCACAAGAATGTCCATGTCCTATTCTAACTATTTCACGATATGGGTGGTCATATATATATACACTGCTGGCCACCCAAATTGCAACACCAAGAAAGGCA
>OU015490.1:243929271-243964271 GCA_907164885.2 Dolomedes plantarius
TATATATATGTATATATATATATATATATATATATGTATATATATATATATATATATGTATATATATATATATATATATATATATATATATATATATATATATATATATATATATATATATATATATATATATATGCACCGAAGGAGCATTACATTATGACCACCTGTTTAATACGACGTAGGACCACCTTTTGCCCTCAAAACCACCAACACTCGGCGGGGCATTGAATCGACAAGGTGCTGATAGGTAGTGCGAGGTATCTGGTACCAAGCGCTCACCAACTGGTCCTGCAATTCCCGCACATTGCGAGGTCGTAGCGTGGCAGCACGAATTCGGTTTTCAGGGTGGAACCACAAATGTTCTATTTGATTAATGTCAGGGGAATTTGGTGGCCAAGACTTGACTTGAAAGTCACTAGAATGTTCCTCGAACCACTCCCTGACGATTCGACCCTGATGACATGGTGCACTATCCTGTCGCTAAACGCCATCACTCGCCGGAAACACTGTTGCCATGAATGGGTGCAGCTGGTCTGCAACAATGTTCACGTAGCGCACAGACGTCAGGGATTGTTCTATGGAGATTATGGGTCCTAATGTGCTCCATGAAAACATCGCCCACACCATAATATCGCCGCCACTAACTGGACTCCGTCCAACTGTACATCCGGGAGCCGGTATTTCCGTTGGAAATCGGCGTATTTGCACGCGCCCGTCGATGTGATGGACCAGAAAATGTGATGCGTCGGTCCATGCAACTTTCTTCCATTCTTCTATGTTCCATTTCCGATGTTCCTTGGCCCATCGCAGGCGCTGCTGGCGATGACGTGCCGTCAGAGCAGGGTCGTTCTTCGGCCGCCGGCTTCGTAAGCCGATACGCAGGAGAGCACGCTGTACTGCGTGTTGAGAAACACTGTCTGGGTCACCACTGTTGTAGCTGCTGGTAATTTCGGCTGTTGTAGCTTTCGGCTATTGCAATTATGGCTGTTGTATCGGTCACGGCGATTAATGCGTAACAGTCTCCGATCTCCTCTGGAATCAATGCACCGCGGGCGATACACGACTGTCCGGCGACTTTTCGTTTCACCATCCATACACCACTTTCGATACGTGCTCACAACGATTGCACGTGAACAGCCCACCAAACGCGCCGTTTCTGATATCGACGTTCCCAGGCGCCAAGACATAACGATTTGACCTTTATCGAAGTCTGATAAATCAGCTGCTTTTCCCATTATGTCGCTAATGACTCTATGTTTGGAAAGACGATGCATGGTCCCCTTTGTATACTCCAACTTCAACCGCGCACCCGCCGTGGTTTTGTTTCTGAGCGATCTTATTGTTACAGAAGGAGGGTGGTCATAATGTAATGCCTCTTAGGTGCATATATATATATATATATATATATATATATATAATGCCCAAAATTTTTTCTCATTCCCTAACTTAATTTTTCGATAAATTTCTAATTTTATTAACACCTTTTAAACATTTTGGAGTTTTTATATTTACTCTCAGGAGAACTCGACATAAAGATGACCCGTGAGAAAATAGATTGCACAGCAGTTTTAGACTACAGAGCATTTTCCATATAAGGCAATGCGTAAGTTAAATATCTTCTGACCTAATGACAATTCTGACCACATGAAGGGTCCACTTTGGAAATTTGGGTTCTTAAGTGATGTATAATTGTATTGTTACATTTACTCTGTTCAAGATCCCTTGTTTGGGGAAGATGTCCATCGTCTCGCTCACCGTACGTCTCTAATAAATCTACTGTTATATATAAAAAAGTGCATTTTTATTGAAGTTTGACAACTTCAGCCCTACGATTTCAATTTTACGATGTGTCTCAAGAACGAATATAATATTTTAACGTAAAACAAAATATACACAAACACACACGTGTGTGTGTTTGTACTGAAAAATGTATGACAACAAAGAGTCAGGGTATACAATGAATTAGTTTTGAGTTCATATTAAGCACAATTAACTGATTTTCCGGATTTGATTGAATCTGCTTTCAGAAAAAAATATAAAATTACTTCAAAATAAAAGTTCACAGTTTCTTGGATTTGTTTTTATACTTTGAACACTAAATAAAGAAGTTAAACTTTTACCATATACTAAAAACATTTTCAGAATAGCCTGTCTATAAAAAGCATTGACAAAATTAAATCAAATAACATTTTTTTAAAATTAATTTTCAAAGTGTTTGCTCACCCAAGAGGAAATTTCGTTTCTTTGACTATTGGTTGCGTTAAGATTACAAATAATTTTTTGCATAGTTTCCGTTCTCTCCCCCGTTTACGTGAAAATCGAATGACAACCAATTCCGAGTAAGTGATCAATTTTATGGCTGATTAAGTGACTTAAATTTCACAATTGTGAATAACGGGTAAATGTCGATAATGAGAACTAAACTTACTGCTTTCGGGTTGTACCATTTATTTTCAAAACTAGCAGCCAATTCCAGTTCCTATTGTGAATTTTCAGAAGATGTTGTTTAATAATTAAGAATGATTCACATATGTACCCTGTGTTTAGAAAATTGTGATTACTGATATACTTATTAACTCTGTAAGTATTAAGTTACATCGTGCATAACAATATAGTTATATGAATGAGGTTATATGCAAATTATAGAATCCATTGGAGATTCCAGCCTTTAAAATTATTAACCCCTTCCTTTTTGCTCCCGTCAAAATTACGGGGCGAGGTTTCGCCTTCTATTTATCGTGCCCGTGATATTTCCGAGCTGGAGAGTTTAAAAGTAATGCACCAAAAAAGATTAAAACAATCCATTTTATTTACCCTGAAATTTTTTTATTTCTTATTTTACATACCAGATGGCAGCACCAGACTATTTATAACGTAATTGGGGGCGGTTATTTTAAACTAGATGTGGCAGATCAAGAAATAAATGGAATTCCTTTGGAAAAAATAGGCACTTTTATTACTGTTTTCTTGAAAATTATGCGATCGTTAAGGGGTTAATTTTGTAGTTTCGGACGAATGGAGGAGAGTTTATGTTATGTGTAACGGGAGCAGTGACCCGGTTGGAAAAGACAGCAAGACAGTGATTGGAACGTTTCTGGTTCGATGTCGGTCTCTGACAGAGCCACTGCCGTGTACACTAACGGCGGCTGGTGCACGAAAATTCTGACGTGGCTGCAATGTCCTCAAAGTTCTCAAATTTACCTCTGGAGGTGCGGGGTCAAGTGTTCCAGTCCCGTCACTTGACTCGGTTCAAAATTACGGGACCGGTATATTTTAAACGGGTGCTGTGTGGACCCACCCCCTGTGGTGCATCTGGGCAACTCATGCAATACATGCGTTGAAGTGGTTGCACACTTCCAGCTCCCCCTGAAGAAGAGTCTAGGCTCAATTCCCACCATTTGAAAAGAAGATGATGTTATGTGTAACAAATTTAGTCTCAATCATGTTCAGTTATTGAGTTTTCAATTATTCTTATAAGTGAACCATGCAGTAGCGTATTAACATTTGAACATGAAACTAATTTTTCAAAAAAATATTATTACATCAGCTGTACTTGAATATGTTAACTTGTGTATAATTCACAAATTTTAACTGACCCCAGCATTAGCTTATGTGGCATTATGAACCTAAAGTTTGGTTGCTACGTAGCAAAATCTGTATACGCAATCGAGGGTGAATTTCACTTGTTTCACCATTATTAGTATGGATCTGGGACCTGGACGGACAGTACAGATCTGCCGACCAATTGAGGCAACTCCGGACCCCTTACTTGTGTGTAAATTTCACCTGTAGGAAAGACATTGATGTTTACTTGCATGTATACATATAAATGCATTCATTGCATTTATTAAAAGGACAACATTTTTAAGCTGGTGCTTACATCAACTTGAGTGTAGAAATTTTGAATCTTCAAATGAGATTATTTTCCTCTTCAGGGTATGTAGAAAAGACTCCAACTGAAGTTACCGACGCAAACTTTGACGAAATACTTTCAAAAACCTAGAAATCTCGTTTGTCTTTAATGACGTAACTGGTGGACGAATCATTTGTCATCCCATAAACTCCTACGGAAAATCACATCTTGATATGATTCAAGCCGCGCACCACTGTCATCTCCTCAGGATATCATGTCAAACAATCATTCCGGCAGCTATCTTCGAATATTATATAGCCTCGCATTTTCTTTCAGCTTCCTTCGCGTGGAACAATCGAATTACGAGGCACGGCATCCGACCCCTTACCCCACCCACTATTTAAGGGATGCATCAGACTGGGAGGGGGAGGGGGGAGGGGGGAGGTGATGGAGATGGTGAGTTTATTCCCCCCCACCCCCTCCCGCATTTTTCGTAATCTGAAAAGGCATTTTGTATGCCACAACATTATCTTATTCCCTTCCAGGCTGACTGAAGGGTATGCTTTGTGCATCAGAATAGGGAATGAGTTTGTTATTCCGAATTCCTTTGGATTTGGAGGGGTTGAAGTTGAAGTGGAATAGACGTGAATGTGTTTGTATGACAGATATATATATATATTTATGTCGGTGTAAATATTTGGGTTTGGTTTTCCAGAGCAATGCGCTTGAATGAACGTAATCTGAAAGATCTTTTCTAAGTTTAGAAATCATAACAATTTTGCAAACACAGTTGGGTCTTCATACAATGAACAACTGATTAACGAAATTATTTACCTTCTCTTGACTTTGATTTTTAGGTTTTAGCAAATTAATTCCCAAACTAAGGGGAGAATAAATATTTCTTATTAATAATGAATTTTTTTTTTAATTCACTATTGAAATTTTACTATGAATATATATTTCCTCTTAGCATCTAAACTAAGAATGTTTGGCTGGTAACCAGCCAATCATGTAGCAGAAAAAAATGATTAGTTACCTAAAATAACTTCTGCTAAATGAATTCTCATGAGCATTTGATCTTTTATTAAACACACACACAAAAAAAATATTACGATGTTTGTAGCATTTATATCTCGCTTAATTAAATTTTTAACCACTGTCAGTTTTCTAATATTTATTATTGCTATGTAACGTCGTAAGATAAAGATTTTAAAGCACAGATGTTTTAGGCAAAACAATTTCATGAAAAATCTGATCCCTAGATCATCATCTGGAAATGGGCTTGTCTGTTAAGGTTACAACCATCACAAAACTGTAACTAGAGTTGCAAATTCTAGTATCTAGTATCTTCTAAGAAGACCCTAATGCAGTAATTCCGAACGTGACCCTTGATGATTTAGAGTTCCGAGAAATTTCTTTGGGGTAATATATATATATATATATATATATTAGTTGGGCGTCAAATAAATATACTATATAACAAAAAAACACGACGCACCAAAAGGAGTATTTTTATTATAATGAAATTTCGTATGCAGAAACGAAACGACCGAACTTACAAATGATTAAGCTTTGTATGTTCGACTGAACATACAAATGATTAAATTTTGGTGTTCAACGAATGAATAGCGAGAGCTCCAGCGCATCAGGTCTGCGCATCCAGCAGGTGTATATAAGGAGCGATTCTAGATCTGAAAATGTTTGTTGCATTTCGACTGAGGATATATTACGTCGACTGTAACGATGCATCGCCAAAGGATTCGTGTTCATTACGAGTATATTTCAGAGTTTGAAAGATGTCCTGTCATCGGATTGAAAGAAGCTGTTTGGGAAATTCAAGAATCTCCGGTCATCTGGGTCGAAGCGATACAGCAATTAGACGATGCTGGCAAGGCGGGGTCAACAACGGCAGATTTAATCGTCAGGAAGGGCAGCCGTCGACCTAAGACCACAACAGGAAGGGAAGACAGAGCTATTGTCATATCAGCTGTCACAGCATCGGATTCGTCATTATCAACCAGCCGACACGTGACCCGCGCACAAGTATCCAACATAACCAGTGGCAGACGATTGAGAGAGTGGAATCTACGCTCGCGCCGACCTTTACGCCGTTTACCCCTCAGAACGTTGCCCAGTGGCTAAGTAATTAAGGCATCAACTTGCCACGCCGGGCGCGGATTCAATTCCCGCATAACACTTGGTTGTATTTTGGGAAACTCGTCAGTCTTCCGCCTGCAAAAGGTGCCCCATCTAGAAAGGGGAGCTGCTATTCATTGTCCATCACCAGTGTCATCGTTTGTTAATAAAATTCTTCTGTGATTGTGTGATTTTTGTTTCTATTTCCTTGTATTCATATGTACACTGTACTGGGGTGTGACAGTCGTCAGTCCCAGAGACCTTAGCCACACACACACGCATCCCTCAGACCTGTAAACCGTCAAGTGCGATTGCAATGGTACTTAACTCGATCAATTAGGAACTGCGCTGACTGGGGACGTATAGCCTTTAGTGACTAGTCTCGTTTCCAGCTGTGTCCTGACGACCACCGGAGACGTGTCTGGAGATGACTAGGGCAGCTTAGGGATTCTGCCCTTACCATCACACGCCCCACAGGCCCACAATCGTCCACAATCATAACAAACAACAGTGCGTTATGGTCTGGGGTGCCATGGGGTCCTTTGATAGCCGGACCCCTTTGTGGCACACTTACAGTACAGCGTTACGTAAAAGACATTCTGGTAGCCGTTTTGTTGCCGTTCCTCGTGTTTCACCCCGGAAATACTTTTTAAGACGATAATGCCCAGCCACATACGGCACGTGTTTCTTTGAATTGTCTTCAAGCTTGCCGAATACTTCCTTGGCCACTTTGGTCACCCGATTTCTCCCCCATAGATCACATTTGGGACGTAATGGGAATGCGATTACAACTATTCTGGAATGTTACTGATTTGGCACGACTGTTGGAGACAATTTGGCAAGAAATACCACAGGTCACCATCCGAGAACTTTACCGGTCTATGCCACGCTGGATGACAGTTTGCATTCAGGCCAGGGGTGGACCAACGTCTTATTGACTTTCTCACTTTGTAATGATCAAACTCTGGAATAAATCATTCAATTGTTCTGAAATTTTAATCTTTTTTTTGTGCATGTTCTTCTCATCCTTTAATTTTTGTTGTAATAGCACAACTCTTTCTTCGTGCGTCTTTTTTTTTTATAGAGTGTATTTAGTTGATATCAAACATTTGTTCTCTAAGCACCAATCGCAAGTCTCCCATTAATAAAACAAAACAATTCTTAGTGATTTCTATTGTAGTCTTCTAATGTATTACTACACTGAATCCCATGGTTATTTTTAAACCTATATTACTGTATTCTATTCTGATGTTTGTTACTGATATCTTTCAATAAATAAATAAAATCAGCAACGTAATAAGTATTTATTTGAACATAAATTTGACACGTTTTTGATATACATTTCCCTTTGATTTAATATTTAAAACATTGAAAAAACTAAAATTGTAGCAAGTTTCTGATCGCCTTCCCAAGGGTGCTGCAAACATATAAAGGTTGGGATTCCCAGCCATGCCATAATGGTTCGTATGACCTTGCATGGGACGGTCTGTTCTAAAAGATTTGCTTGTTGGTAAGTTCGTAAATACAACAATTGGTGTTTGTCCCATATCATAAATTTCCTACACGAAAAGTACTTTAATTATCACAATAAAACAAATCAGCCCTTCACACACGTATGATTAAATAAAAATTGATAGTCAACAGAATGAAATCAAAGAATCTTGCAAAGAAAGCTAACTGCGAATATGTCAGTACAAATTTAGAGCCATCAGAGACAAACTTCCGTTACTTGTATTGAAAACAACATTTCTTTATTGCATTCTCGGGATGAATAGGTTTCATTTTAATCAAGAATTAATCAAGGTTTTATTGTCACCACGCCAAGGATTAGATGTAATTCATTTTCACTAACCCTAATCCTTGGCTTTAATGACCCGCTTATAACCTTTAAAATTGATAATTATCAATTTTAGCGGTTATAAGAGGGTTTTGTAAGTTTATTATTTGACGAAACATTCTGGAAATGCCGTTTTTTTTTTTTTTGTGCCTAAAATACACTTGAGACCAAGTTTTGAGACGAACCAATGATTAAAAATGCACCAAAACGCTTTTCCTTGTACAGCTTTCATAAAGTTTTCTTTTAAGTTTGTAATCTTAAATGAGTTTTTTCTATGTTCGTGTTTTATGACATGCTTTTATGCCTCAAGCTTGAAGATTTTTACATATAAAAAAAATTGATTTTCTTCATGCAGACTTAAGATCAATTTAATAGAATATACACTGCTGGCCACTGTAAATGCAACACCCTGAAGGAAACATGCAAATAACATGAAATTTACAACATGCATTAGCGGAGGTGAGATATGCAAATGATTAGAATTTCAGCACACACGCACATCACGTTCGTCTGCGCTGCCTGTGGCGCCACTTCAAAGCGCTATTTAAGGCTTGGAGATTTCGACGATTTCAAGTTCGGCAATTGTATTTTTCTTGTTTTTTCAAAAAAAAAGATCAATTATGCCTTGTCGAAAACAGCGATCATCTTCTGATCAAGTATCCGAGTTCGACAGAGGAAGGATAGTGGCCTACCGAGATTGTGGATTATCTTTCAGGGAAATCGGTAGTCGTGTTGGACGAAACCAAACAACTGTAATGCGGATATGTGATCGTTGGATGCAGGAGGGTACGACGGACCGGCGTGTTCGATCGCATCCACCTCAGCGCACCACTTCACGTGATGAAAGGCAAATTGTGCGCATGGCAGTGACGGATCGCTCAGTCACATCACCAACCATAGCACAGCACATGCAGTCTGTAACGCATCATCCAGTGTCTGCGCGTACCATTCGACGCCGTTTACAGCAGAGTGGTCTGTCCGCAAGACGTCCATTGCTTTGTCTACCCTTGACGCAGAACCACAGACGTCTCCACCGCCAATGGTGAGATGACAGAAGGATGTGGACGGCAGAATGGAATGAAATTGTCTTTACTGACGAGTCACGCTTCTGTCTGCAACACCACGATGGTCGCATTCGAGTCTGGAGACACCGTGAAGAGAGGATGCTGAACAGCTGCGTTATGCACCGCCAAACTGGTCCTGCAACGGGTATTATGGTATGGGGCGGTATTGGATATCACTCTCGCACACCTCTAGTACGCATTGCCGGTACTTTAAACAGCCAGCGCTACATCTCCGAGGTGTTGCAGCCAGTTGTCCTTCCTTACCTTCAGGGCTTGCCCACAGCCATATTTCAACAGGATAATGCGCGACCACACGTGGCACGCATTGTCCAACGGTTCTTCGTCAATCGCCAGATTGAATTGCTTACCTGGCCTCCTCGCTCTCCGGATCTTTCGCCGATAGAAAACATGTGGTTCATGATTGCTCTACGATTGACCCAGATTCCATCCCCAGCTGCCACTGCTGGGTGGTTTTAATGGGTTTTGTGCCGTTTAACGTTTTATAAGATTAAAGTTAAAGTATTAGCAGGGTTTCATTACTGATTAGTTATTACCCATTACTTAATTACCCAGGTTCGTTTTAACCCCAGCATGTAAATACTGTAGAAAAGATTAGACACAACTTAAATGTTTTATATAAATGATGAGGACCAATATTTAAAAGTTAACAACAAATATTTATTACACACATAAACAATTAAATTACAGTATTAAAATCATTATTCAAATAACTACATGGATAATAAAAAATGTTCTAAAATGATTAATATTCTTTCAAATAACAAATTGGGTCCTCACCGGATAAAACAAGGTATGTATCATTTCGGGATTTTAATTTAAATTTAAATCTTAAAATAGTACTGTCAACAGGCAACAGAAATGTAGAGACTGACTTACCCCAAATCGGATAGCTAAGATGACATCATTGGGATAGTGGCAGGGTGGACTCGAGAGTCCACCACAGGGCAAGCCCGTAGGCTATTCGCCCTCTGCACACCTTTAATCCTCTGCACACTCTCTCTCTAACTCTCTGAAAAACTTTCCCTCTATATCTGTATCATTTCTACCCCTTAATATTTATCTCAACTTTTTGCATACATGTTTTCACCTTCCAATCACAATATTTTCTTTTCCACATAAACTCCACCTACGTCTTAAAACCCTTTTCTAGTGGCCCTAATATTTCTCTTTTATTAAAATCACACTTCTCATTGGACCTATACTTATTTCATATTCTTTCACATTTTTCCCCTGTTCCTTTCTACATTTTTCTTATATTTTATTTTCTAACACCTGGTCAGTTTTATAACATCTTTTCCTGACCATGATCCGACAATACTGCTACTGTTGCGTAAATTTCAATATAATCCTTTCAATTCCTATTCCTTATTCTAAAGGGGCTTTTTCGACTGACCCTCGTCCAACGCAACTCTTTTATCATGGGGCTTTTGACTAACCGCGATCTAATTTTACTACTGAGCCTTTTCTTATGGGGGTAATTCATCGGTTACTGAGTCAAAGGACACCGCGCTATTCTCCAACGTTTTCCCCTCTTTACCATAAATATATTTTTATTGCGTACGTTTCCCTTTTCTAACAATCTTTTAAACTTATGTAAAAGGCCTTTTCTTATGCTGACTCTTTTTTTATCCTTTCACTACGTTTTACAATGCATAAAAGAATCTTGAAATGCCTTGTAGCTTTTAACAATCTCCGAAAAATCCTTTGCTGGCTTAAAGAGCCAGCACCACAGCAGATCAAATTTGGCAACGTGTGGAAGCTGCTTGGTCTGCTGTACCCCAAGAACTCATCCAAAGTCTCTTTGAATCAATGCCGAGGCGTGAGGCAGCGGTGATCTCGAACAATGGCGGCTACTCTGGCTACTGATTTTGGCAGGAACCACACTTCACAGAAGTCTATAAATTTGATCATTTGATACTTGGTCAACATGTTATCTACAAAATAAATTTTGTTGTGATATCTCTTGTCTTTCTTGGTGTTGCAATTTGGGTGGCCAGCAGTGTATATATATATATATATATATATATATATATATATATATACATACACGCACGCACGCACACACACACATACACGGTGCGCCCATAAAGTAACCGGACAAATTAAAAGATTAAACAATAAAATAAAAAAGGTGAAAGAATAATCACCTGGCTAGAAAGAGTGACATCTCAACTCTTGTTAAAGCCAGTTAAAACTGGTTATTTAGTCATTTGCAATTTTCATTTACTGAGAAGGCACTGTACAAAAAAATTTGCTTCGGAATGGAACCACGTTGTAACATTTAATTTTGTTACAAATTAGGTAAATCTGCTACCGAAACTTTAGAGAGGCTTCGAACGGTATATAGTGATGCATCGTTATCAAGAACACAAGTGTATGAGTGGTAAAACCGCTTTAAATGTGGGTGGGAATGCCTTGAAGATGAACCAAAGACAGGATGCCCTTAAAATTCAAAGGATGAGGAAAATGTGGAGAAAATTCGTTCTTAAAATCAAAGACTAAAGGTGATGCTGATTGCATTTTTTGGTTACAAAGGACTTATTTACCACGAATTTGTTCCTGAAAATCAAAGAATTAACCAGTATTTTTACAAGGAGGTGCTTTTTCGATAAAGAAACGGGATAAGGCGAGTTAGGAAGGAACTGTTTGATTGTCGGCAATGTTTTCTTTTACACGATAATGATAGGCGCCGTACAGTGATTTCTGTAGAACAATATCTTGCTAGGCATTCAATTACAGTGATAAATCACCCACCATATTCTCCCGACTTATCGCCAGCTGATTTTTTTTTCCTTTTTCCGAAGCTGAAGATGACCATGAAAGGACAGAGAGAGATTTGAAACCGTCTCGGAAATGTTACGCGTATTTCGCGAACGGTTAGTTCCAACGGCTATAAACAGTGTTTCGATGGCTTGGAGAAACGTCGGAAAAATTGTATAGACTCCTTTGGTGATTATTTTGAAGGAGTTAAATTTATTTTAAGGTGAGTAATATTTTTCTTATTTATAAAAAAATGTCCGGTTACTTTATAGGCGCACCTTGTATATATATATATATATATATATATATATATATATATATATATATATATATATATATATATTTATATATATATATATATATTTATATATATATATATGTATATATATATATATATATACATATATATATATATATATATATATACATATATATATATACATATATATATACAAATATATATATATATATATATACATATATATATACATATATATACATATATATATATACATATATATACATATATATATATACATATATATACATATATATATATATATATATATATATATATATATATATATATATATATATATATATATATCAGTGGAATGAAATGAAAATATAATATAAATATGATGGAATTTCTATGTTGAATTCATGTGTGCATAGATTAGGGATTTATTCAAATGGACTTATCAATTTATTTGAAAATTGATCCTGAAATTATGATTAAAACGCTTGTGAATATAATTAGTGAAACTGTATTTAAGAATAATAAAGAAAATAATATTTTTAAAATATCTCAACTCTTTTATAATAGACAATATTAGATATTATTCATAACTTTTGTCTGGAAACCATTTTGTTTCTTAAAGTTATTCAATGATATGAGGAACTTGTAAAAGAACTTAGTTAGGCCCCTTGTTTGGGAGTCGAAATTCGACAATGAGGGTGCTCGATTTGAATTCCAACAAGCCCAATTGAACGAATCTGGGTATTGGCACGTTGAATTGGTAAGCTGTAAATTCCCTTCTTGTGGATTGTCGGAGGGTGGAGTGGATTGTGGGAGGAGGCTACAAACCCACCAGATGTCGCCCCTGCAAGAGATCGGACAAAAGTGTGGTGGCACTGGTCAAGACCTTCTCTCAGCGGAGAGCAGGTGTCTCCGCTGAGAGAAGGTGTTGGCTAAACAGATGCCGTATCTTTTGGCATTGCATCCTTCCCTGGACCGGGTTAGAATTTATTCAGCCATGGGACATTAGTAGTAACAGCAACACGAAGAACAACTGAACAGAGTTAAATAATATTCTTTCAAAGGCCCCTCAATTTAAGGCATTGACATAAAGAAAATAACAGACTAAAGTTAGTATTGGAAAATAACGACCATCTAAAGAAATCGTGAGATTTATTAGTTTCTCCTGTGTCTGTGTTAGTTTGAGGATACGTATATACGCATTATAGCTCATAAAATTTTTAATAGGAGTTAATGACTAAAAAGTAGAAATAATGTGCGGTCCGAAAGTTTACATTCGATACTTTTCAATTCCATACAACGTTGGTTGAGTATTGCAAATTTTTAAATGTAGGGAAAGAGAACTATGTGGATATACGGATTGAGCATATGGTCTTACATAAGTGCATAGTTCCCTTCCTATAAGTACTTAAATAATTATATATATACTTATGTATGTATATATACATGTATAACCTTATATACTTATGTAAGAAAAATAATCAAAAATTGATGAAAGAGATGCAGTAGAATATTGCTATTGGTTTCGGAGAACTTCAGCCCTTTTCGTATTGTGACAAACACGTATTGAAATTCGCAAATTTAGTAATTCTTAGGAATTCTCAATTTTTTATGCTGGATTTCTATTGGACTTTCATATATATATATATATATATATATATATATATATATATATATATATATACACTCAAGAGCCAAAACATTATGACCACCTGTCAATAACGAGTTGGCCCACCTTTGGCGAGCAACACAGCTTCACCCCGCCTTGGCATGGATGCCACAAGTCCTTGGTAGATGGCCGGAGTCAGATTGGACCAGATGTTTAAGCAACGGTCACGCAAATCCGAGATATTGCGAATTGGTGGTCTTTGAACTCTGAGCTGCCATCCCATGACATCCCAAATGTGTTCTATCGGATTGAGATCCGGTGAGTTAGGCGGCCAGGACATTAACTGGAATTCAGCATCATGTTCCTGGAACCACTCCAACACAATTTTAGCATTGTGACACGGGGCGTTATCCCGTTGGAACATTCCATTTCCAGCTGGAAAAACAGAGGCCATGTAAGGGTGCAACTGGTCCGCAATGATGTTCAGATACCCTGTAGCATTCATGGTCTGCTCTACCACAAACACGGGTCTCAGAGACGCCCAAGAGAACGTCCCCCAAAGCATAATACCGCCACTACCGGCCTGTGCATGACCTACTGTACATTGAGGGAGCAACAGTTCGCCTGGAAGACGGCGTATCCTGACACGGCCATCGGCGTGATGAATGACAAACCGTGATTCATCGGACCAGGCAACTCTCTCCCACTGATCCATGGACCAGTCACGATGTTCCCGGGCCCAATGCAGGCGCAGTTGGCGATGAAGCTTGGTAAGCAAAGGCACACGAGTGGGACGTTTGCTGCGTAGCCCCATATCCAACAGTGTCCGCTGAACAGTGTGCTGCGATACTATTCTACTTGGCCCTGCATTGTATTGGACTGTCAGCTGAGCCACTGTCTGGCTCCGGTTTTGCTTCACCATGCGAGACAGTCTCCGGCGACCTTTTTCTTTGATAGCGTGTGGACGTCCAACACCATGTCGTCTACTCCTGGTTTCACCGTCATTCATCCACTTTGCATAAGTACTAACAACTGTAGGTCGCGAACAACCCACGAGTCGTGCAGTTTCGGAAATACATGTTCCGAGCCTTCGAGCCATTACAATCTGCCCTCTATCAAAGTCGATTAGATCCGCAGCCTTTCCCATCACACACAGAAGTATGTGAAAGAATGATTCTTCAGACTCTCCAGCAGCAGTTAAATACCACTTCCACCTGATCACGTGTCTTCCACGTCATCCAGGCGAATTCATTGCAAAATGTAGGGGTGGTCATGTTTTGGATCTTGAGTGTATATATATATATATTTATATAAATATATACATATATATATATATATATATGTATATATATATATATATACATATATATATATATATATGTATATATATATATATATATATATATATATATATATATATATATATATATATATATATATATATATATATATATATATATATATATACAGGTAACCCCCGTATAACACGGCACTTCTATAGGACGGATTCACTCTAACACGGTTCGAGAATTGTGTAAAATCCTCGTACAACATGAAATGTAATAAAAACTATCGAAAGCGAACTTTATCGAATTTGAAATTAGGGAAATTCCCGTAAAACAGCTCAATAAACTTGATAAAACTTTTAAGTGGGAATGATACCTCATTTGACATTTTTCTTTCGAGCGCGTACGCACTATCAAATCTTCCTGCATAATTTTCGTGTGGTATTAATACTTAAGCACACTTTAAGACTTTACTTGTTTCTCTTTTTGGCTACGTACGTTAAAAATTTTCGGGTAAATAGTACTCGACCTTTTTTAAAAAAAATATAAATTAATACTTTTATTTTTATGAATAAATCTGCAGCCTTAATCTATGTTTGGCAAAAATAAAAAAATGTATCTTAAAAGAGATTTTATCTCTATGGAAACAAAATTACAATTACAATAGATCGGCTTAAAATGTGGAAAAGATATCACATGTTGCCAAATCGTTGGATTTAAATGAAGCGACAATACGGTCTATATGGAAAAATGAACAGAAAATTAGAGTTTCCCTAGCTGCAGGCTGTTCTATCTCTTTAATCATGACATCTCGTCCTAGGGCAGGAATAACTGAGAAGATGGAAAAAGCCCTTAGAATCTGGATAGACGACTGTTAAAAAAAACGGATTCCACTGAGCACCAATATTATTAATCACAAAACCTTGACAATGTACGACTACCTAAAGTAAAATGGAGAAACTGCTACTAATCCAGATTTTGTAGCCAGCAAATGGTGGTTTGATCGTATGGGAAAACGCTTTTCAATATAAAACCTGAAAATAGAAGGTGATAGTGCATCCACCGATAAAGAAACTGCCGAAATTTATCCAATAGAATTGAAAAGAATTATTGAAGAGGGTGGATATTCAACACACCAGGTTTTTAATGCCGACGAGATTGCTCTTTGGTGGAAAAAAATGCCCAAGAGGACTTATATTTCTAAAGATGAAAAAGTTTCGCCAGGTTTCAAGGTATCAAAAGACCATGTAACATTACTTATGTGCAGTAAGGCTTCAGACGATCACATGGTAAAACCTATGATTGTTTATAAATCTCTCAATCATCGTGCAGTGAAAAACCTAACGAAGAGTAATTTACCGGTATACTGGGCAGCAAATAAAAAATCTTGGGTGACTACTGAATTATTTAAGAAATGGTTTTTAAACTGTTTTTCACCGAGTGCGGAAGACTACTTCAAACAGAAAAATTTAGATTTTAAAGTTCTTCTTATATTGATATAATGCACGCAGCCATCCGCAAGATTTAAACAACCCAAATATCAAAATAATTTTTTTAACCTCCAAATACAACTGCTTTACTTCAAACGTTAGATCAGGGGATTATAGCTACATTTAAAACCAATTACATAAAGACATCATTACAATGGGTTTTGAACAAAATCGATGATGAATCTATGAACGTCAAGGAGGCGTGGAAACTCTTCACACTGCATTAATCTAATAAACTCATCCATCAGAGAAATAAAACCGTCGAAATTAAATGGTTGTTGGAAAAAAAATATGGCCGGAGTCAATTGAAAGCGAAAATTTGATCGAGAGAGCAGAAAACAGATTGGATGCAGTGGTAGAATTTGCTAAGTCTCTGGGAGGGGAAGGTTTTGACGATATGATTGCACAAGATATCCAAGAATTACTGGTGGAAGAAGAAATTGATGAAGCAGGTTGGGTAGAAATGATACCTGAAATCTATGATAACTCAGATGATGATAGCATAGGTGAAGACAAAGATGTTAAAAAGGTTTACTCTACAAAGCATAAAGAAAGGCTTAACCGAACAGTTAGAGTCACATTTCTTAAATGAAGATACTTCAAATGAAAGGAGCACAAAGTTTAAAAGAGATATTCGAAAGTGCTTAGCACCATAGGAGGAAATTTATAAAGATCCTTTAACGAAAAGCAAGCAATCTAAAATAATAGAATTTTTGCAAAAGGTAGAGCATGGATCTGAAGATAATGCAGAGACATGCTCAGGGGATAAGGATATCTTGCCCTAAAGAAAACGACCTCGGTTAATAGTGCTTAGTGATGACGAAGAAATCATTTTTTAATTCATATTAATATGCATTACTTCTTAAGAAAATTTTAATAGAGATATTTATCTTAATTATGAAAATATAATGGCATGTTTTTTTTAATTTTCGGACCTCCCCCCCCCCTTTTTTTGTACTAGTTCTTTGTTTCGAATAACACAGATTCACATAACACGGCAATTTTTTGGAACATAACTCCCGTGTTATACGGGGGTTACCTGTATATACAGTGGAATCTCGATCGATCGTTTTCGGATCCATCGTTTTTCCGTATGTGCCGTTCATTTTATCCAGTCCCAACGATTATATTGCTTTGTTATGTTTCCGCATCTATCGTTTTCCCGCATTTATCGTTCATTTCAATCGGTCCCTTTAAAAACGATAGATAGAGATTCCACTGTATATATATATATATATATATATATATATATATATATATATATATATATATATATATATATATATATATAGATAGATAGATAGATAGATAGATAGATAGATAGGTAGATATACAGGGTGTCCATAATTAAAGTCCCACTTTCAAAAGGCTGCAAAAAAAAGAACAGCTATCCTCTATTGAAAATGTTTTCTTTGCAGGATATGTCTTATGTTAAAGTGATTTAGCAGTCTATGCTTGATTTATAATTTTTGTTTATTTCTATTGTTTATATTTTACATTGTACTTTTCGGTATGAAGGTTTGCAGCTTTTGCACAATCTTCTATTGGAAGTTCTTTATTTCTATTGTATTTTTAAGTTAGTTTTATGTTTATGGTTTGTCTCGAGGTTCCTCATGTAGTAAGCAGGCTTTTCTAATGTATTCTTTGCTTTTAGGTAAAAACTTTTATATAATTATGCAAACCAGTATCAAAGATTAGGATTTTGTGTGCTTGCATGTAAGGTGCGTTGAGCCCATACTGTAAGTTGTGTTTGTCTTTTCATTTTCTTTTTGACTTATTGCTTCCTTTGGGGACTCGGGGCCTTTTTTTTGGGGGGGGGGCTTACCTGTATCCTATTCAGAAAGTTCCCCATGAGGTAACTGACATGGTTAGGCTCCCTGATGAAGAGACCTGTCGGTTACCTCTATTGTTTTATGGTTCAGTTCCGGCACTTATACAGAATCTTGCCGTTGGTGCGTGGATGCCCAGAGTGCTTGATTTCTGTTTGTTTCTTGTCTATATTTGTATTATTTATATCTATCTCTGTTGGATTATGTATTTGTTTTCATTATGGGGATATGAAGCTTCTGCGCTATCCTCTATTGAAAATGTTTTCGTTGCAGGATATGTTTTATGTTAAAGTGATTTAGCAGTCTATGCTTGAGTTTTAATTTTTGTTTATTTCTATTGTTTATATTTTTCAAATTTGAACTGAATATACTGGAAGAAGGGGGAAACGATTTGGCATAATAAAAAAAAGTTCCAAAATGTTACAGCGGCATCTATTGATACATTTTGGAACTTTTTTTATTATTCCAAATCGTTTCCCCCTTCTTCCAGTATATTCAGTTCAAATTTGAAGTCCTTCTCACCAGTGGTTCTGTTTTTGCAGCCTTTTGAATGTGGGACTTTAATTATGGACACTTTGTATATATGTGTGTGTAAGTGTGTGTGTAAGTAATAAATATGAGGTGGAACGGTACAGTAGATGAATTCACGTAACAACACGTGCTGAAGGAAATGATACACGACAGTGTACACGAAGCCAGAGTGAACTGAAGAACAATATTTCAGGAGAGCCGTTGAAGAGCACGATCAACAGACAGGAGATGCACACCAGTGGCGCACCCGGGGTGTGGGCCAAAGGGCCGTGCCCCCCCCCCCAAAGAAATAGAAATTGCATTATGAATATTGAATTTGCATTATAAATATTTTTATCCGTTCGACTCGCCCCCTCCCCGAATATTAAATCCTGGGTGCGCTACTGATGCACATTATATATTTTTTTCCGGATAACGAAGACAGCACACAGCACAAGACAATACTAGCGGCCACCGGAATTTGCCGTGGCATTCAGAAGACGTTGACATCATGGAAAGCAGTACGGAGACAAGGGGCAGGGGAACGACAGAGCGAGAGACAGAAAAACAAGGAAGCGAGGAAGGGAGCGAAAGTCTCTGCTCAACCTTTTTATACTACGTGTTAATTGATTTCACCTCTAGGCTTAGAATTATTTTAACTGGTTCTGAACTGGCATCTGACTTGACCACGTGAAGGTATGACTTAATGTCGCAGGACTTTTCGAAAGAGGCGCTGCGTGGCGACATAGACGCATGACGTTGAATCGTGTCTAAAAATAACTTTAATGGTTCTTTCGTGGTGATTTAAGGGACAAATTAGTTAGTCAGTTCGCTTATTCCTAGATCACAATTTGAAATAGGGGCTGGGCTTTATTTAGGAAAATTTAGGATATGCGTTAGATTTAGGACAATTAATATTAGAGGGGCGTTATTATTACTTACACACACATACACATACACACACACACGCACACACACGCACAACACACACATGCACACACACGCACAACACACGCACACACACACACACACACACACACACACACACACACATATATATATATATATATATATACACTCACACACACACACAAGGAAACTTCTCCAGCCGGCCACCCGTATAAATGGCCACTTTTGTTTGTAACCATTACTAGCTGTCATAGAGAAGTTTTACTATTTATATATTTTAAACAAAACAGTATGACACGGAGTAAAACTGAAATATTGAGATAATTATAAAATATTATCAAAAATGGAATTTCTTTTAAACTGTACGCATGCAAATACGATACCAATTTCCGCACATACATTTTTTTCGTTTCATTTGAAGAATATCTTTAATTATTTTACAAAGTGTTCATACATTTTCCCATCGACTGTTGTTAGAAAAATAATTCGAAAAATCTGTTATGCTGAATATTAAATTTATATCAAACCTATAAATATTTCTCTAAATTTTAAGTTACAGTCATTTGGAAAATAGTTTAACGACATTTTACTAGTTATTTAAGAATTAACTGCATGTATCTTCTAAGAAATAGAATGTTCTTTATAGAATAGAATGGTTTTTTTTCTTTATCAATACTTTATCACGAATTGTACTTATCAAAGTAAGAGAATTTAATATCCTTAAGTTTCATCAATGATGAAGTCAAAATTTATGGAATAATGTGAGCACTTACATACACTTAAGCTTCCCAAATTTTCTAAAAGGGTTTTCCCTAATTTACTGAATTTTAATCGAGATTTTAAATGGCTGAAAGCTTTTCTGTCCCATAAAATGTCTTAAAGTTTTAAATAAATACAAAAGTTTTAAACGTGATTAAGCATAACCCCGAACCTGGTGGCCCCTGAACCTGTTGAGTGATGATTTCGAATTAAATGCAGATTTTCAAGACATTACTTTCTTTTCTAAGATTCGTAAATCTAAGCAATTTTAAACCTTAAGCTATTTGCTGTTGAAGGCTATCTTTGTGTATTTCTAGGTATCTCTTTGCTCATACATTTCCTGTAATAGAGTGAATATGATAATGATGAAAAGTATATATATATATATATATATATATATATATATATATATATATATATATATATATATATATATATATATATATATATATATATATATATATATATGACACGGTGCTTACACCATGTAACCTTTATATAAATAATTAATCTAAAAGGCAGATATTATTAAGACCTGTGGCATATAAAGGCTATTTAAATAAAAATTAAAAAACTTTATTAACACTAATTAACTCAATTCTATCACCTACCTCTATTTCCCTTCAACTCTCAGCTCACATGACCTCATCCAACGGCGGACAATTCTGATCTATGCTTTGTTCTTTTTCGCGCTTATGCAAATGCGTGGGCGAAGCATCTTGTGACATGCGTGAGTCAGACTCCTGTGATTTCGAACATTCGACGATTGCGTGAGTCTGAGCTCACGCTACGCAATTAATAATTGACGACCTCATAGTCTTGTGAATTCTCCGCTGCGCTAAAAAAAACTCATCTTCCTAAATTGGAAAAATACTAAAATCTCTAATAGTAAATTACCGTTTAACACTAATTTTCCTAATTTTAACCCAAATTAATATAGTTAAATATAGTTAATGCTTCTAGAAATTACTTACACACACAGACACACACACACACATATATATATATATATATATATATATATATATATATAATATTTTTAATGGAATGAGTACTGGCAAAGTTTTAACATTCATGTCAGAGGATGATGTATCATCAAACACAGAAGAGTATTCCCAAGGGTATTTGAATCACTTTTTAAATGTGGGCATTGAATTTTGGTTTTTTAAGCAGTGCTGTATACTACGTGGTAATAGAGCATAGCCACCACCCATTTAGTAGGAGGTTATTCGAATCACTTTTTACATGTGTGTCCCTGAATTTCGGTTTCGTAAAAAGTGCCATTCCGTTAATTCTGTAAATAACGACAACAGTTGCGAGTCATGGGAGATATTTATTAACCATTTATCTAGAATCATATATTTTCAGATATAATAACGTCATCCGGTAGTCTGACAGAATGAAGTAGAGTTAAGAGTTATATTACAAATAATGATGGAAAACATACAAGCATCTTCAAAAAAAATTAACCAAAATTAAATAGCATAAGGTGTAAAAAAGTGTAGGCCAATATATATTACATTACAATATATATTGCATTCTTTAAAACATATTTTCATAAAAGGGAAATGGGATTCATAGAATGAGGTCATTTTACCTCGCAACGGTATTCCAGTTAGCTGTATACGAGCCTCTCACTTAATAGACTTGGACTCTACTAATCATGGTCTCGGCGGTTATTCTTCTCGATTAAATATGAGATTAAAAAAGGGTCTGGGAAAAATTTAATTTTATTCGCATACTAAAAAAAATATTTTTATTACCTTACAAAGAAATGTTTATTGACATTCAATTAACTTTTAATCTGAATTAGATAATTTTTTTTAAAAATTTTATAACATTATCGTAAAATATGCTTTCATATGTTAACTGTTAAATCTGTTTTTATTTTATCTCGAAGACCGTCAGAATAAGGAAAAGATTATATTATATCTTTCCATACTGTTTTTCAGCTTCTCAACGGAGAGCAAAAAAAATACAGCTTCCCGTTTAAGACTTACACTTTCGTTTTCTCTAATGTAACAAAAGAGTTTGGGTCGAAATGCCAAGAAGATACTACTGACTGTCACCAGTATTCTATATTCTGCCACATATTTTTAGGTTTCATAAAAATATCTATAATTGAAAAGAACACAATAGTCCGAGACTCGAACCAAGGGCTTTTGTATTGCCTGATAAGCATGCCAAGCAATGTCACACTAACTTATACACCACATTTTCTGTTCTTTACCGACATAGAGCTCTTTTTCCCTATCTACTCAGAAGGCCAGTTGATCTCTGAAGAGAATTTATTGCTACAGCAACAGTTCAAGTGGCAACAGTTCGGGTGGATTTTCTATTTGTCAGCAGACACCATGAGTTGGTCCGGTGAACTTCACGGTTTCGTCGTAGAGGCGTTCATTAAAGACAACGATCCTGTAACCACGTTAATGAGCGCATTTAGGAAGCGTTTCGGGCTATATGCAACTGATGCCGTTCCTGGTCGAAAAACAATCCTGCGAGGAGTTTCAAACATAAGAGTAAGTGGGTCTGCCTTACCAAGTAAGCCAAGTAGTCGTCCTCGGGAAGTTAGAACACCTGAAAATGGGCAAAGAGTCCGTGAGTTCCCTATTCGGGAAGAAGTAGCCGCCGCTCATCTAGAGAATTTTATAAAACGGCTTCGGCAGTGCATCGAAAACAAATGGGCGCCCCCTGAGTGATGTTATCTTCAAAACCTAGTGAAAAAAATAGATTATAAGCACTGTTCAAAAATATAAAGTTTTTTTTCCTGTAAACTGCTCCGTTCGTTTTTTATTACCGTGTAAAAGGTGGTTGTCCCTTCTGCTGCACCCTGAATAAACTATTAGGCTATCAGTACACGGGTTACATGTGTCTTAAAATACCTAAAAATTTATTTTTCTCGATTTCTTTAAGGGTATGGTGGATGCTATAAAGCGATTTTTGAAACTTTTACCTCAAAAATATGAAATTTGGCATATATATTAATTTAAGTATAACTATATTAAAAACCTTATACAATTTTATAAATTTAAAAAAATTTATATTTAAAAAAAATTGGAAATATTTTTTTTAAATGCTCCTTGCAATCCAATTTTTAACTTCTCCCCTTAATTTGGCATTTATGTTGCTTATAAATATATTTTGAACAGAGTTATGTATTACTTTGCACTTTCGTTGAATGGTTAATATTTAGGAAATATTTTTATTCTTGTACTCTGAATTTTCGTGAAATTTTTGTACTTTTCTACACTTAAGTTAAATTTTCCTAATCTGAATGATGTCGAAACCTAAAATAAGATACATAACTTTATTTTGATGTATTAGAGGAGTCTTTATTATAAATTTTATAAAATTTCGTCAAAAATTATGGCACAAGTAGTATTTCAAATACTTGCAAATCTGGAAATGACTCATTATTAGAAAAAGCCATTTAAAAGACGTATTTTCACCTACCTTTAGTACTTACTTTTCTAAAGCCACCAAGTTTCCATTTTACTTTTCACTACATATTTTAAATGCATTTTATTCCAATATTTACAGATTTTTAAAATATTAACCCACGAAAAAAAATTCAAATTTTTGTTCAATTTTCGGTAATTTGAAAGTCCACCATCCCCTTAACTACTTTCTATACGACTTTATCAAATTCAGCAGTTGCGAATTGCTACACAACACTGCTAATCGACAATTGCTAAACACCAATTGTTATCAATACAGCATTTACTAATTGCCTAAAAACATTATTCTATGTATTCCGTACATTTCTCAACGTTCCGCTGCCAGATGTGCATATTTACACTGTATGGAATGAAGAAACCGTTCTGCTTTTGAGAATACTGTTATCTCTTTTTTTTGCGTTAACTTAGGAGAGAGAAAATTGAGCTCTATTCGTTATTTATCTTCCCATAAATTGAATTTTCAGGAGTATTTTATTATGCAATGAAAGCGAAAACTGCAAATACTTCACTTTACATTCCAGTCATGAAAAAAGGATTTCATTCAAACTGTAAATGTTTATGAGAAGCCAAATGAATGAGGAAGAAAAAAGTTGTTTGTTCAAAACAATTTTTTTTCCTATTCTGAGAAACCATAAATGTAAAAATATTTACATTCCGAAAATTTCAAGAGAGTTTTTATTAGAAAAAATATGCAGGTAGCATATTTTTTCTAATATAAACAGAAATTATTATGCAAGATTTCAGCGTCAAAATACATCATAAAAGTTTTGGATTTCCAGTTGGAGAAATTACACTGAATTATATTTTATTTCGTGGAAAGTTATCAATATCTTGATCTTATAGGAAATTGGTATTTTGATTCCTAATCAAATTAGTGCAGTTTGAAATTTCATTGCTGCCATCTATCGGCCGAAAGAATAAACGTTTTTTTCCACAGCAAATCTAATCTGTTTTTAGTAAACCTCCGTAAAGTGACTCTTACAGGAGAGAATCGAAAGGATGAGGCTTATGTTGTCTGAAAGATGGTAAATTAATAGAATAAGTTGATATCAAAGTAGACTTTGAACAACAAAGAAAATTTGCTTTTCAGAATAACAAGATCAAAAACCGATTTCTAAATCATGAATAACTTTAGATAGTTGAAAAAAATAATTAAATTACAACCACTTCCGTGAAACATTATCATTAGTTTTAATTCTTCATAACATGGGGAAAAAAAGAGTAAGCCAAAAAGTTTCAGTTGATCTAAATAGTACCAAATGTCCAAACTCGTTCGTTTGTAATGATATAGTACTGCCAAAATACCGCACGTTAGGGCTGCTGTGTGCTAACCCTATTGGATTCGCTCACCTCAATGTTAACCTATGGAGAAAATGTGTCTTCTATTTACAGCTACATAAATACTGATAATCAAACGAAAATTGTGTTTTCAGATAGCGTGAACTTTTCTACATTTTACAACATGATTCATTTTATAAATTTCCTCCGCCATAGGAATTTATAAACGTTTAAAACACAATGGATAAGATTTTTTCCCCGAATAATTTAAATTTAAAAATATTATTTGATTTTTTTTTAAAACACGAAAAATGTCTCAAGATTTCTTTCTCTATTACGGAGTAAAAAAAAAAAACTTTCAATCCAAGGAGGCAATCTTTGAACAGATTTTCTCCACAGGTTAACATTGAGGTAAGCGAATCCAATAGGGTTAATATACAACAGCCTTAACTTCATAATTGTTACAATACGGTACATTTGGAATGAATAAAAGATAATGCTAAAAGTTACATAGAAATAGAGCCATGGATTAAGGGATTCAATACTGTTTTTATATACATTTCACCGTTTAATTCATTGCAAAAACGTTGACAAAAACTGGGAAGTTCCTTTCTTGAATTTTACTACTGTCATCTGTCGATCGCAGTAAGAATCTTTTGTTTACAGTAAAACTATTTCCATTTCAGAAAAGCAGCGCTATGCCTTTAAAGTTCCGCAAAATCCTTTTGTGATTGCAATGAAACTTCTTTAGCCAACCATCCCTCTAAACGGCCATATTTTGTTTAGAGCTAATAAATGACCCTATAAAACCAATGCTATGGAAGAAACCACTTTTCGTCGGTCACCCCTGAAAACAGCCACTTTTTTTCGGAACCAATACTGGCACATAGACATGTTTCACCATATATATATGTGAATATTTTTCTGGAAACAACCGAATTAGAGAGATCATTTGTTGTTGTTTGTAATGCCCTATGGCTGGAAGTTTCAGACCAGGCCCATATAGGCTTCGGGATGAAGTGTGAGGCTCCGGTTCTTATATAGCACCACAAGGGTCGGAGACCGTCTTAGCAAGTTGACACCCCAATTTTGACCGAGCAACCCCAGGGGCGACGTCTGGGGGGATTGTACCCTCTCCTACCCTCTCTGATCTCATAGACTATCCGGTCTACAGATTTAAATAGGGATCATTTATGCGAAGCATAACATCTCCAGCGCATCCAGCCGCCGCGGGAGTATTTTACTCTTGTTAAAGGCCCTTGAGCTTGTTTGCCTTATACTGATTTCCTAAGCATGGCGATGCCATCAAGTACACTTGATTTAAATGATTCTAAAAGCGAAATTACTCTAAATGCGTGTTTTTGTCAGGTGCATTCAGGCCAGACCACAAAGTGTGCAAGATTTTTGACGGGTTTCTTGACAGCTAAGCCTTGTTGAGGAGCCCATATGCAGGGATTCCAAACCTTTATATGTTTGCGGTACACTTCGGAAAGAGATAAGAAACTTGGGGCACCCTTGTTAGAATTTTAGTTTTTTCAATTTTTTAAATATTCTTTAAAGTGAAATATATTTCAGGGCCATGTTGGATTTAGGATGAAATAAATGCCGACTCCATTGCTGATTTTGTTAATTTATTGAAAGGTACAAGGAGCAAACATTAGAATCGGATATATTAATGTAGTTTCAAAAATAGACAAGGAATTCAGTATAGTATTATAGTAGGGGACTACGCTTGAAATCGCTAAAAAGAGTTTTGCTTTATTGATGTGAGACTTACGATGGATGCTTAGAGCAAAAATGTTTGATATCAAGCTTAACAGTTGCGGGCGTGAGGGTAGCTATTTCATCCTCATGAACAAGTGTATCGGTTTATGTCGCATTCTGTCAGACGTGAGAATAATTAATTCAAATTTATATACAGTGTGTACATAAATGAATATCCCAACTTTGCAGGGCTATTGAAAGAAAACTAAACAAAGTACAAACTTTTTTTCTGGGGCTACATCAAACATCAACATCAAACATCAACTTTGTTCCACCGCTACCAAATGACGTTGACGAACTTAAGACACGCATATCTGAAGCCTTTCAAACCGTCACACCAGACACGCTGAAAAGAGTGTGGGATGAGTTATCGTACCACCTCGATATCCTTCGTGTTACTAAAGGGGCTCACATTGGACGCTTATAACTGTGTCGAATTTAAACTTTCAACTGCTGTTTTTGATTTCCGATGAATAGCAAGTTTGTACTTTGTTTAGTCTTCTTTCAATAGCCCTGCAAAGTTGGGATATTCATTTATGTACACACTGTATATTTTAAATAGACCCAACTAATATTTCTTTTGCCTCCCCCCCCCCTCCCCCCAAAAAAGGAAAAAATTGTGGGGCACCTGTGGCCGATCTCACGACACCTTAAAGTGCCATGGCACGCCATTTTTGAATCATTGCCTTAACAAGACGCAACTTGGATCCATGGCCGCTGTGCTCGCTGGAGATGCTTTATAAAGACGTTACTTCTCAGTAGAAGAACGAATCGATTCTTGAAGGAACCGACCATTAAAATCTGATTTTTGAATAATGAACAGAATGAATGAATTGGAATACTCTCCAGATTTATCGAAAAATCCCTTTATGTGGATGCAGGATAGACATTGACTTGGATTCTCTATAAGCCGTAACCGAATTGGTTACGGACGATCTAGAATAAAAATCCAATGATTTGGCTAAGAGATATATAATTTTCACTGGCGTTGACGGTGTTTTTCTTTGTGCAAATTGTCATCGAGAATTAACAGTCGAAATCTAAAGTGAACCCTATGTAAATATTAAGGCTTCTGTGTTCTAACGTTATTGGATTCCCTCACCTTAATGTTAACCTATGGAGAAAATGTGTCCAAGGATTGCCAACTTGGATTGAAAGAGTTTTTTTTTAAATGTACTCCGAAATAGAGAAAGAAATTTTACACCTTGGGATACTTTTCGTTTAAAAAAAATACAATATATTAAAATTTAAATTATTCGAGGAAAAATTTTGTATAGTGTGTCTCTAAATTCCTTTGGTGGACGAAATTTATAAAATGAATCCTGTTTCAATGACCAGAAAAGTTCAGGCTATCTGAAAATACCATTTTTATTGGATTATTGGCATTTTTGTATCTGAAAATAGTAGACACATTTTATCCGTAGGTTAACAGTGATGTGAGCAAATTCAATAGGGTTAGTACACAACAACCCTTATGTTAATGTTCCTTGAATTTGTTATTATTGTATTCTATTTGAAGATGTGATTTATTTGAAAACTGGAGTGATGCACTGACACTTATAATAAGCTTATTCTTATCAAGTGATTCTATGTTATAAGCCGGTGGTAGAATACTTCCGTTGAAAGTTAACCTAACAGTAAATAACAATGTAAGAAGCTTATGGTACTTTGATTAATGTTCTGATATAGTCTAGGATTCTTCAATCATTCCCTAAATCTTCCCTGAAAAATAAAATTCCTGGAGGAAACCGATTGGTTGTAAGTTATATAACTGTGTTCTTATTTCTTTTTTAATCTAAAAACGGAATAAGAGAAAGTCACGGAAGAGACGGGGGACAAAACCACAAGGAAGAAAAGAATTCGAATTTCCATTTATTTTTGGGAGATTGCGGATCTCCAAAATGAAAATGAAAATTTCATGGGATGATCCCTCTCCACAATGGGACCGGTTCTGTTTCACTGATGACCGATTGGAGAGGGAACCCCCCCATTCATATATCTTCAGTTGCGTGTACGGGGATCGTGTGATTTGCATTGATAGCGAGAAGGAAGAGATTTCTCTTATTTGGAAATGCTGAACCGCAAAAATGTGGATTTCGGTTTTACTTTCTTTTGCACTGGAGTAAATGATCTGTACTGATCAACAATACATTAAGATAGGGGTCTTCAACATTTTCATGTTCACGGACCACGCGAAAAAAATTTGCAAAGTTCCGTGGGCCACACATCTGTGAAATATGTAGTTTGGCAGAGGAAAAAATGTATTATTTGCGAACTAGCATCAGCCTTTGAGATGATTGCTTGATTTGATTTTTATAACACGATGATGAAGGATTAATTCCTTCAAAACACGTCTCTGAAGTTTTGTGTGCATGGTGTGTTTTGACAAGTACTTTGTACCTTTATAACCATTATTAATTTTTTAAAAATACTTATTGATTTCTACAAACAACTAAAAATGGGAGTTGAATCAATGTATTTTGTACTTTATACTGCATGAAACAGAATGAATGCAGGAAGAAGAGACGCACGTGAGATTCTGGAAAGAAAGAGACTTGGCATGCTGTTTTTGTGTTTATTTCGTCTTAAGATTTTGCCATTGGAAATAGAATTTCGTCTTAAGATTCTGAATACAATTACCAGTTTATAATTTTCTTCAGCTTAAAACGGTTAAGTGCGGACTTTAAATTGAACCAAGCAATCACCGGACATGGTTGTTTCGGTCTTTATCAGAATAAGTTCCATAATAAAAGTAGTTGCTGCCCTTGTGACGCAGAACAATCTGTAAATCATTGCATAGTGGATTGCCCGTTATTTGTTGAGTTCAGAAAGAATATGCCTTCTAATTTTAGAAATTGGGATAAGCAAAAATTATTTACGGACTTTTATAGTAAAAGAGTGATTAGTTGCATTATGGATGTTCTTATGTAAATGAATTTCCCTGTTTGATTTTGTTAGTGTGTGTATATTACATAACTATTGAAAGTAATTAATGCTAATTGTAGGCATTTTGATTCTAGCTGAATTCTTGCACTTATGTAATATTTGTTTGTGTATTGTAATATTGTAAATGAATGTAGAGATATATGAAAAGAGGATATGATTGTATATTGTGAAAAAATTAAGTATTATTGCAATTAAGAATGTGTTGTTGTACTGAAAATTGTTAATGTTAACTATATGAAGTTTGTTTTGCAAATGAATACATGTATGTTTGTAAATACTTATACGCTGCTATATGAAGTTGTTAATGTCTTTTTGTGTGTTTATTGTATTGCAATTGTGCATGTAAATTTATAAACATATTTAAGTTGTTAGTGGAAATGTATTGTTGTTATAAGTATGTCTTGAAATTTGTAGGTGTACGTGGATACCTCTGTTTGGATACTTGTCAGCAGAAGAATGTTGAAAATGCTTTGTATAACTGCAAAAATTGTTCTTAATATTTGAATACCTACTTATTTATTTAAATTGGCAATGTAAGTAATTTTGTAAGTATTTGGGGATTTCCCCTAGGAGTTTAGAAGTTTTATTGGGGTGTTTGGCCTAGACAGATGTTTGGCTTGTCCAGTGCTACCAATTTGGGCTCTTTAGCAGGTTTGCAGTCGAGCGATTAGTTTTCAGATGTTCTGTATGCCGAAAGGCGAGACAGTGAATTTATTGAATTTATCATTTTGTTAAGCCTATGTGCCATGGGCTACTTTCCCCGTGCATTCTTGATCTTTTTTTGTGTGAGAGAATTTGCCATTTTAAGGTTATATATATATATATATATGTGTGTGTGTGTGTGTGTGTGTGATAATAATCACATTTGGGAAATTTAGCACAAGTTGAATTGATGCGCAGAAGTTATCGGAGAGATGCAGTCGGTACGAGGAGTGATGAAGTCGGGCAGAGTGTTCATCCAGGAAAACACTTGCAAAATTTAGGAGAAACAAACATGGAGCCATTGATGAAATGCACAAATTCCAAGACGTGCTTTATTTATCAGAAGGCATAACTGCAGTGTGCCACATGACTTGTCCGGCGTTCATGCCAGGACGGGACGTAAAGACAACAGTGCTTACATTGGAGAGTTAGAAACGAAGGGACGCGGATTACATACAGGAGCGGACAGCAGGTCCGACAGCAACAAAAGTTAGAAACGAAGAGCGAGAAAAAGTCTTGCGTTCATGCAATATTAAATGGGTGTTCTGCGATATTTTAGCCAGAGGGCCTAAACTACTTAATTTTTAATTGGGCGACTTTAGATTCGTGGAGTTCACGTGTCCACTTAAGTTTCCCGGGGACTTTACTGATAGAGCCTGCGCTTGTTAGACCGAGAACTGTTGACCTGGGATTTAGGATAAGTGGCCATAAAGTTCTTGCAAAGTGGGGTTTTTGACGTTAAAAAAGACATAACTCTAGAGTGATTCGAGGGCTCTTCAAGAATTTTGACACTATACTGACATTCGGAATCTCATAAACTTCGAACACTCATATCTGGGGATGTTATTGAGTTCCGATACTTCACATGCCTGCTTAATGATCTGCAGGGCTAATATAAATTATACTTACTTTACTTTTTGGTTGCAATTTTTGGAAAAGGGGTCGTGCTTTATTAACAAGAGAATAAGCTTTAAAGTAAAGTAATTTAGGTTTCTTGTTACATATATATATATACATACTTTTTTATGTATAACAATCAAAAAAGTGAGCACGGAAATTTTGTTCAAATTACAATTTTATCAAGTAGAAGATTAGTTACATGTTTTATATATTTTACATGACCTTAGTCAAATAGCTGTTTGGTTTCTGCCACAAATTAAATCCAAATTACTTACCTTTCTAATTCCGTTTCACTTTCAATTATACCTTGTGAAAATGCTGAAAAACCTGAGTTTTAATATTAGTTCATATGACCCAATAATCGATTTTTTTTTCTTTCTGCAACACGCTAAAGTCCAATCCATTATCGTTCTAATTTTCTGTTTTGTTACAATCTCACATGGAAGCTTAGTTACACCTCTTTTATTACAACTTGATGCTTCTTTTTTAATAACTAAGTTTTATTCTCTGCAACGGATTAAATCTCATTCCGTTACGTGTCACACTATATTTTCATTTCATGTTTTTTTCACCAAGTCCTTAGTTACATCGTATTTGATATAACTTGTCAATGATTAAATAATTGATGGCTTATTGCTTTTGCAACAAATTAAAGCTCAATCACTTATATTTCTATTTGTATATCGTTTTCTATCTGCTTTTCAGCCCAAAAGTCCTACCTATTATAATATCACTTGACAAAGATAAAATAATTGGTTTTTTTTCCCTTCTCTCTCCAATATTTTAAATTGTATTCACGTACCATTCTAAATCTGTACGGATTTTGTTTCTATGTCAACTCGAAACCGAGTCACATATTTTAACATCACTTGACAATGATTTCATAATAGATTTTTTGCTTCTGTCATATCTTAAATTTGAATCACGTACCATTCTAATTCTATGCAGATTTCGATTCTGTGTCACCTTAAAACCGAATAACATATTTTCATATTACTTGACAATTATGTAGGAACTAGCCGCTGCGCGACCAGCATGGTTGCTTTTAGTTTTATATTTATTTTTTTTGCAAAACAACTCAACTGAAAGAAACGTATGTAAGGAATGTTACAATTACCTGTCATCATAAATATACGTTGTTAAGTGGTAGTGCGATCTCAGCCAAAAAATTTATAATCATTGCAAAATTCTCTATAAGGATGATTCTAAAACATCGTGATTAAAAAAAATATGAATTTCTATTACTTCAGAACAGAGTTAAAGATAAGACTGAGAAACCCAACAACAGATATTTTAAAAATTACATTCCTCTCTGTATGGAATATTTTTCAAAATTAAGATATCTACACTTTATCATTACATCAAATAAGAAATTGTTGGAGAAAATTGCTTTCCGAATAAAATGGAGTAAAAATTCAGCAAGTACTAAAATATAGTGTGGATTGCATCACTCTCTATATGTACTATTGTTCACAATTCAGATATCTACACTTAATCATACCAAATAAAAAATTGTTGGAAAAATTTCTTCACTTATAAAATGGAGTAAAATTTCAGCAAGTACTACTAAAAGAAGTGTAGACTATAAACTCAAACTTACTATTAAGATATTATAATGCAATTATTAATATTTTACTATGATATTCCTCAAATTTCTTGATATACACAGTTGAGTATTTCAGAAATAGAAGATACTACAATGACAGAATCAACCGAACGGACTCTAGATAACCTACATCCAACTGTCCATGACTAAACACTGGATCTGATAGGTCTAAACATATTTTGTCAAAAGTTTGTCCTCTTACATACATTTAGAAAAACAGATGGAACAAAAGAATAAATTATCTCGTGAATAAATTAAAATTATTCACGTGTAAAATACAGCAATTAAATTGTACCAAATTACGTGCTATCGTGAAACCACTACACACACACGGTCGGCCGCTAATGTTTACATCTGGTAGATGCAGCCGTTGCCATTCGGAATGTAGAAATATCGCCGATTTTTGTGCCGCATACCTACGCGTTTTATATATATAGATAGTGGATGGAAGCTGTTTTCAACGCTTTCTTGAAATAAAATTTTAAGCATAACATTAATGGCTAGAAGTTTTTAGTTTCAATGCTCTGAGCCGTTTACAGTTATACAGGGTGGTCATAAAAAAAAACTTTGCCGATATATGGACCTCTAGCGGCTGTTCCGTTCAACCGATCGAAATGAGATTTTAGATATAGTTATTCAGGGGTATGAGTATATTTTTTGTGATACACGTACCGTTCTAACGTTGTTTAGAGTTTTCGTATGCACTCAAGCATTTTGCGACGGGAAAATGTGGGCGGTGCCATTCGAAAATTTCAAGTTTCTGTACCTATAACCGTAACCATGAGCGCCACTTTGTTGCCGTTCACATAATTTCGAGCTCATACCTAAAAATAACTATATCTGAAATCTCATCTGGATCGGTTGAAAGGAACAGCCGCTAGAGGTCCATATATCGGCAAAGTTTTTTTATGACCACCCATTATCTTATGAGTATTTATAACATAATGTGTCTCTATTTGTAAATTAATCAGTGTTTTTTAAAAGAAAAACTGCACTTTATAATCTACTTTAGAAATGTCTGACACCTTACCCGTTGCATATAAATATTTGTAGTTTGTTTATGGGAGGGAGGAAAATAAAGTGATGCGAGTACAAAGCAATTGAAAGCTGTTTAATATCTCTCAATGTCTCTTAAAGATTCCGCCCAAACTTAAATAGTAATTTGATCTCTTAACAGTCAAGTCGTGTACGTAATCTTGCAGATAAATGAAAGCGCTAAACGACACGGAAAATCTGCAAATCTTGAGACACATTCCCCATCCTTTAATGCGCAAAGCGGGTTAGCCAAAATTTTAAACTTTACTGCTTAAATCTAGGCAGAGTCGCTCTAATATCCTTCGTACTACATAACATCCAAAACTGCTTATGCTATTACTGCGAGACTTGCAAAATCTGCTTCTAACGTGCAGGGTAAAAGCTTCGACGCAATATATGTGAAGTCATAACTAGCTGTCTTCAACGGCCGCATTGCAAATCGCAATTACGGTTATCAGATTTCGCTGTTCCCGCCTCGTCTAATACTAATTACAACGCTCTGTGATATATGCCCCATTAACAGTCAGCCGTTTCAGGACCCCCCCAACATACGTCACTATTCCTGGGAGGCGGTATTCAAACATGAGTATCCTAACCTCTATGATGCCAAATTCGGAGGATTGGCCAAGATGGATGTTTTAAAGGCCATTTTGTTTCGCACGTAATGGTCACATCAGCGTTTATAGTTTTATGAAATGGTTTATGAAAATCGTTTTAGACGTTAAATTACGAATGCTCTACTTTGCCTGAACAGTCATTAAATTATAAATGTCTTACTTTTATGACATATATTTAAGTATTTGTGACTTTATATAGCTTTCATACTGACTGTTTAATGTATTACGCTCTCGTTAAAGCTGATCAAGTTTTATAGTTTTCATTTCTTTAAATATTAGAGTAGTAGCAATAAAATAAAATAAATATTCAATCTACAAATAATAAAAATTTATTAATATGGTAAACAATCGATATTAATGCGTAAAGTTGCC
>OU015490.1:243969271-244066771 GCA_907164885.2 Dolomedes plantarius
GAATCTCGATCTATCGTTTTCGAAGGGACTGACTGAACTAAACGATGGATGCAGGAAAACGATAGATGCGGGAACATACAAAGAAGTATTAACATACCTTAAAGTTTGATATCTCTAAAATATATTTACTCACATACATAAATGCATACATACCTATAGTGTAACTGAAGATAAAATTGCAAAGTTGTACTGAAATCCAAGATAAAAGTAATAATAAAAGAAATACACGTAGATACACAGGAATTTTGATTCAAATACACTGCTGGTCACTGTAAATGCAACATCCTGAAGGAAACATGCAAATAACATGAAATTTACAACATGCATTAGCGGAGGTGAGATGTGCAAATGATTAGAATTTCAGCGCAGATGCACATCACGCGCGCCTGTGGCGCCACTTCAAAGCGCTATTTAAGGCTTGGAGATTTCGACGATTTCAAGTTCGGCAATTGTGTTTTTCTTGTGGTTTTTTCAAAAAAACGATCAATTATGCCTCGTCGAAAACAGCCATCATCTTTTGATCAAGTATCCGAGTTCGACAGAGGAAGGGTAGTGGCCTACCGAGATTGTGGATTATCTTTCAGGGAAATCGGTAGTCGTGTTGGACGAAACCAAACAACTGTAATGCGGATATGTGATCGATGGATGCAGGAGGGTACGACGGACCGGCGTGTTCGATCGCATCCACCTCAGCGCACCACTTCACGTGATGACAGGCAAATTGTGCGCATGGCAGTGACGGATCGCTAAGTCACATCACGAACCATAGCACAGCACATGCAGTCTGTAACGCATCATCCAGTGTCTGCGCGTACCATTCGACGCCGTTTACAGCAGAGTGGTCTGTCCGCAAGACGTCCATTGCTTTGTCTACCCTTGACGCAGAACCACAGACGTCTCCGCCGCCGATGGTGCGATGACAGAAGGATGTGGACGGCAGAATAGAATGAAATTGTCTTTACTGACGAGTCATGCTTCTGTCTGCAACACCACGATGGTCGCATTCGAGTCTGGAGACACCGTGAAGAGAGGATGGTGAACAGCTGCATTATGCACCGCCACACTGGTCCTGCACCGGGTATTATGGTATGGGGCGGTATTGGATATCACTCTCGCACACCTCTAGTACGCATTGCCGGTACTTGAAACAGCCAGCGCTACATCTCCTAGGTGTTGGATCCAGTTGTACTTCCTTACCTTCAGGGCTTGCCCACAGCCATATTTCAACAGGATAATGCGCGACCACACGTGGCACGCATTTTCCAACGGTTCTTTGTCAATCGCCAGATTGAATTGCTTCCCTGGCCGCTTCGCTCTCCGGATCTTTCGCCGATAGAAAACATGTGGTCCATGGCTGCTCTACGATTGACCCAGATTCCATCCCCAGCTGCCACAGCAGATCAACTTTGGCAACGTGGGGAAGCTGCTTGGTCTGCTGTACCCCAAGAACTCATCCAAAGTCTCTTTGAATCAATGCCGAGGCGTGTGGCAGCGGTGATCTCCAACAATGGCGGCTATTCTGGCTACTGATTTTGGCAGGAACCACACTTTACAGAAGTCGATAAATTTAATCATTTGATACTTGGTCAACACGTTATCTACAAAATAAATTTTGTTGTGATATCTGTTGTCTTTCTTGGTGTTGCAATTTGGGTGGCCAGCAGTGTAAAAGTACTTAATCTTCGTTTATTTTCTCTCCACAAGTAAACAATATTTTTTCTGTGTTGCAAATTGCATTCTTTTCGGTATCGGTCATTGTGTGAGAGTATAAAGAAGCGGCAGCCGTTAATCGTTTGTAACTGGAACCATTCCATTGCACTGGATGGGGTCTGACATAAGACCACCAGGAAATTTTGCTTCCGGGTGAAACCCACATGGGCCAGTGTAGAACTGCAGCAATTAGAAACTTCTCACACCCTAGACCAAACACCAGGGTGCCTCCATCCCCAACAGAAAAGCCAGAGGGCAGCAGGAACCGCTCAGGTCGGCTGACTGTGAGCCATTGCTGATAAGAACAGAAATGTTGAATAGTCGGAGAATTTGGAATGAGTTCCCAAAAATAGGATACTCCATGGACTAAAGAATTAAGGAACACCAACTACGAACAAATAATGGAAGTGGTACGATAACGCAAAACCAGGCTAAACAGGAGAGAACAAAAATACGAGACCATGCATCTCAAATGTTCTGCTCATTGTTTAATTAGAGCGTCATTCTAGATTAATCCAGACATTTATATTTCAGGTTCGGTTATTATGAAAAAACGATCGACCCCATAAATTAATATAAAGCTGCGATATTCTGAACGAATATTGCGGGAAAAAGATTGATCGAAGAACGATCCATGAGGTGCGCTTTTGCTTGTTTTCTATGGAATTTATTCAGGACTGAGTGAAATGAACGATACATAAGGGAAAACGATCATTCGGGGAGCGATCGATCGAGATTCCATTGTATATAAGAATTATTAGCAAAAATGCTTAACTCTGGGGATGAGTAACAATAAAATGTATAACTCATTTGCATAGTAATAATTTCCATTAAATCCAGAAAATATATTTTCACTCTCCTGAATTTATCTGAAAGCCGATTGATTCATTCTTTATCTGACCAAATAATCCACCTTTAAGTGAATGGCTAAAGGCACCCTTAAATGAATGGCATAATGGATTTAAATGAATGGACTTTTGAAGATATGACTGATTGTCAACAACTTATAAACATACTCGGTTCTCAAGGCAAAAGAGTTGCTGTTTTACTGACTTACTGCGGTATCCTAGGAAATGCAATAGCTGACTATCTAGCTAAAAGGAGTACTCACATGCTGCATACTCCCAAAAATCAAATTTCATACAATAGGGCTGCCGCTGTCGCGCAGCAAATGATCACAAAATCTTTCCTCGAAAGATTGCACGATAGAACAAGACCTAGGGCTGTTCACATAGAATACGTGGGCGTCAGCGTAAAAAATTCCGTTGGTGCTGATTAGTTAAATGGGTCAATGATTGGTATATGATTGGCTGAAAAAAATTCACGCTGACGGATTCTATGTGAAGGGGCCCTTAGTCGGACTTAGTATTCCAACACTGCGGGGGAACGAAGTCATCGTTTTGCAACTGTCCGCGGGACATAACTACCTTGCTGCACACTTGGATTTGGGGATCGGGGCCGGTTTGCAGTACGAACTCAACCATATACTCTGATCATCTACTGACATGCGTTGCTCTGTGGAGGACGTCAACTTGGGGAACAATTACTGGGAGGAAAGATTCCTTACGTCGGACATGTAACGTTTTCTGTGTTTGTGCGCTTCTGTACTATGTTGTGTGTTACATAAGAAAAGCCACTTTAGTTGTTAAGTGTCGTCTGCGTTTGAAATTTAGAAAAAAATTAACTAGATAACTGATGTAAAAAAAACTGCCTTTTCATAACTTTTTTTTTAAAAATTTCCAATTGCAAGCAATGTACAAAAGTAAAAATAACAGCAATATATACTTATGAAAACAGAGAAGGAAACTGGTCGTATTAATTACTCAATACCAATCTTGGGCCCCATGTTCGGCTACAGATACCCTAAGCAGACAGTGCTTCACAGGTCAGAAGGGGGAAATTTCCATATCTTGGGGTTTAATACAAATAATGCAAAAAGGAATCTGTAGAATTCTGTAGAAGAGTTTTTACTAAGCAATCGTAGCCTGTTAAAAGCCGTATTATCGATACCTAATCCTTTTCTTCGAAAATCTGGAATGGAGGCACTTCTAACAACCCAAAATGTATTACAATTTCTATCTATTAATTCTTGATAAAACAGGTCCTTCAATTTTTTCCGGATAATTAACCTGATAGAATGATATGCGATCGGTCTACATGGGCTCTGCATAATTAGTACTCTCTGCCATTCCGTTCCTGTATTCGTTCCTTGGCATTTCGCAGTGTGCCAGAATCCATTGTAAAAGATGGCCATACACATGCAGGAAGTCCTCAACGAAAATGTCTGCAGTATTTCCTCACATGTGAGATGTTTTCCAATCGGGATTTCGGGGACTGTACAGTCCACCACCGGTCTTAAGGTTTGCCCCACACACACAATGGGGAAATCCTCAAGGTTTGGACTGTCAAAACCTCAAGGATTTCCTCTACGTTTATGTGTACCTTAAGATTACTTGAATGTTCCATGGTGGCAGTGTATGAATAAGGGATTGACTCTCAAGAATTTCACCTTATTTCTTTTTCTCAACCTTTAAATTACAAAATACATTTTTTTTGTTGTTAAAGAACTGACAATCGAATTTCCCAAGGAGGATATATAATTCCCAAGGAGGACATTTGACTTGGAAGTAAAATAATTAAAACTTATTATAACAGAATATAATATCCGTTTTACGTGCAAAAAAGAGGGAAAAAAATGGAGGATTTATATAAAGAAAATATGCTGAATTAATGCTGGGGTTAAGTAAGTTAAGACCCTTATGGGAAGTAATAAGGTTAAAAGATATACAAGTTGATAATTATAATTAGTATGGAAAAGGGAGATATATTAAAATTAAAAAGTGTTGCAGTAATTTAAGGGGATAAAAAATAAATAATGAAATGGACCATACCTTACGATTGATATTTTCAGACCTAAGAAAGTATTGGAAGTACATAAAAGTTCAATAGAAAATAATGAAAGAAAACCCATTACAGTAAGGAAATATTAGCTTTTAAGGGTGAATATGCTGTTGAAGGATATAAAAGGATACTGTCACTGATACTGTAATTATTTCTTATTGTACATAACTTAAAGAAAGCTATAATATTAAAACGTGACGGCACTAAAAACAGTTTTACATTCATTTATGTAAAAAACAACCAAAGTGTAAAAATTTGAGGTAAAGAACATAATTTCTAATAATGACAAAAAAAAGGCCACCGTTCGAGTTTTAATAACCCCTTTTAAAGTATTACTGATTAATTATATTTTCTTCCTGTCTTGTACGTCTCCAAGGTACTGCTATATTCATATTTTATTGGAAATGTTGGCGAACTCGTAAATAGTGTGAGTAGAATTTATCCACGAAAGACAATATTTCGATGTATCATACATCAATTAAACGAGGATTTTTATATGCAGTTAGAAATTTTCAAATCAAGTGGTTGTATTCAATTTTCTTTTCTTTTCTTTTTTTTTTAAGAACCATTAAAAACCATTAAATGAACACTGTATTAAATATACACATCATTTTATGGAGCTTTAAAGAGCTTAGTGCTGCCATCTAGTGTCTGTTAATAGATTAAAAAAGGGTGAATTCTCTGTTCCGATTATAAAGACTTCGATTTCAGAATAAAATAACAACTAAATAAGATCAGTTGATGAAATACTTATAAAAGTTTTCTTATAAATAAACAAAAAGTGAAGAAAACATGGATGGGGTATCTCTTGGCCATCAGCCCGATAATTTTTATAACCCATATATAACAAAACAGTTCGGACATTTACCAAAATAAATAAAAATAGCATTATCGCTACAGAGCAAATAGTAAAACCATTTTATTATGTTCTTTTCCATAAGGTGCTTCTATTATTATTTGAACTCTTGATGGTTGAACAATTGTATACAGCTTCTTTGTATTGGAATAAATATAAACACCACAAAAATAATTAGAAATGAAGTTACCCAGAGATAATGTAGATAGCGCCACTTACCATGATCAAATATATAAATTAGCTGAAATATCGCAGTTAAAATATAAACGCCGGCTCGTTTTCTATATCTGTTAAAAGTTGTGAGAAAATTATTTCTTTTTAAATACAACAATCTGTTGCCAAAATATGCGTGAATTTTCAATATTGTTAAAAATCAATGGTTTTAGAGAGTTTGGGTCCCGCTGTCTGCTTAGATGTTTGAAGCCCTTTAGAATCGGGTTTAAACTGTAGATCCTATTCTAATTTTCAAGGAAATGACTCTGAACCGATAAACAAACCAGAATTTTTGACTGGGGGATGACTGATGGGAAATTTCATAAGAAGGAAAATATTCTCATCCCTCCAAATTTTAGGAGCTATACGCACCAAAAAGCAAAACAATACACTACACCGAAACAGCAACTATAATACGCTAAAATCTAAATATGTCTGTTTGTTACCCAATAGAGTGAAAACGGAGTTCAATAGCTCCATATCTGTAAATTAACACCACACTCTGTGAAATAACAAGATAGTTATAGCCAGTTAAGAATAAATATCTTGGATACCTCGGTCCCCTACCCCCTCTTTCGAGTATCGACCATTAGAACACTTCCATTGCTGTGGGGCTCGAGGATGCTGGACAAACAGTACAGATATGTCATCCACTCAAGGCACCCCAAGCAGCCCCCCCCCCCCCCAGTTAAGAATAAAATTCAAACGTAATAAAAAATAATTTTTTACTTCATACTAAACTTTACTCACAATGCGAAGAGATACACTACTGGCCAAAAGTATTGCAAGTTTGAGAAATCTAACCTTTTTTTCAAGAATAAGTCCCAAATAATAAATTTTTTTCAAAGCAACTGATATTTTTTAATGTTAATATGTTAAATTAGTTTCAAGACAAGACATGATTAAGTTATTGATCAAAACTAATTATTTAATTTTATAAAAAATAGCAGACAAAAATCTCTGAATCTCTCGTTTTGTTCTGGGATGATTTTGAGATATTTTCCTTCCAATTATACTCCTTAACCTCTCAACAGAATTTAAATCTGGCGAGTTTCTTGGCCATGGGAGAACATTAATACCATGTTTTGAACATTCAGCCTTAACCTAAAATAAGGAATGTTTCGATTTAGAGTTCAGAATTGAACTCTAATGAAATTTAATTTAATTTCAAAGTTTTTCTTGCCTTTTTTCTATGTAATGCAGGATACTAGGTCCTGCTGAAATACCTGTTTCTGCCTTGGGAACATGTCATGAGCACTAGGAAGCAATCGATCCTTCAGCACACTAATATACTGGTCACTGTTCATAGTTCCCGGTACAAAATGGAGTCGTCCATTTGATTTATATGACATGCAGCCCCACACCATTTGGTTTTTTGGATGTTTTGCTGTACGAACCAGGCAATCTGGACTCATGAAAAACCTAGTGTTGCAAAACCTTGTGGATTCCATGCCTAAAAGAGTGGCTGTTGTGATCAAAGCCAGAGGCGGCCCAACAACATATTAAATGCTTTTCGGTTCACTCATTGCACTCATTTATTATCTTTTCTGCTCAGAAGAACTTGAAATTGTTTATTTATTTCATTTTATTCCGGGGGACCAAAATGGGTACCGATTTCTGATAACCTGTACATTTTTTGTATACTATTTTTATAAAATTAAATAATTATTTTTGTTCTATAACTTAATCATATCTTGTCTTTAAACTAATTTAACATATTGACATTAAAAAAAAATATCATTCGGGCTTATTCTTGAAAACATGTTAGATGTCTCAAACTTGCAATACTTTTGGCCAGTAGTGTAGTTTCAAATTGTTAAGACGATAACTGTAAAAAACTTTGCATTTTTATTACCTTGACAATACGAAAAATTTTGAACCAAACTATAGTGCCTGGTGCTTCTCCTTTGCTTTCTTCCTATATGTGCCGTGTGGTTTATCCTTGTGCTCTAGTGCAGGGATTCCCAACCTTTTTACGTTTCCGGCACCCTTGGCAGTGAGATAAGAACAAAGTCGACTACGTAGTCATGAATTTGCACTTTGATGTTTAACTTGCGTTTTATGCAAATTCTCGGGTGCGCCCACAGCAACAGCGCCATACCTTCCCCCACGGAAACTCTTTCCCATGTCGTCCTTAGTCCCTCTATCAATTTTGGTGGAATTCCGGCTGATAGATGGCTCTGAGTAATGTCAGTTTAATAAAAACACCCAGTACTTACTTCATTACTGATTTTGCGTATTTATCCTATATATAATAGCCGTTGTCTCTGTATGACACTTCCGGGCTGTACTCATCTTTCAATTGAAGCCCTCAGTAAACAAACCGCCAAATAGGCTTAATTTCAATTTCAGATGTGGATCAGAATTTTTTCTTACCTAAAAACAAATATCTTCTCCATCAAATCACGTTTGTTCAGCCTATTTTTCTATAAAACATTCAGAACTAAAAAAAAATTGGATGTTTTTAGCTGTATATTTAACAGTTTTTAAAAATCTGTTTACTTTTGCGATGAATTCTGAAAGTAAATAAACTTGAATGTGAATGAATCGTGAAGTGAACTGTAAAAAAAGTTTTTAACTTTCATATACTTTTTCCATTATGACGTCATTTTTAGTATTATGACGTCAAAATGACGGGTTGGATGGCAGTCTACTACTCCAATCGCATGAAAAACTAAATAAATAAAAAATAATGAAAGGGTTTGCTTTTACAAGGTGTCGATTAAATGCAATATTTTAGATAATTCGGGATATTTTTTAACTTTCATATACTTTTTCCATTATGACGTCAAAATGACGGGCTACCTACTAGTTACACTAGAGTACTACAATGGAAATCACCACGAATAGTTAGTTTTACTTTATGTATATTTATCTACTGCATGAAAATATGTTTGCACGTAAATGCATCTATCTTCTTTGTTTTCCTAATAACTTAGTATTAATCCTTTAATTTCATGTTCCATTTCCTTATCCGTATTTTAGGGGTTTTTCCCTACCTTTCTCACAAATTTCCTATTCTATTTGTTAGCATCGTTGACGAGTGTGTCCTTTATGTGGGATGATGCTCATAAAATTTCACCAGTCTTGTTGCCTTTTAAAGGGCTCCTCTTTCACGTGCCTGCCTTTAACGCCGCCTATCGCGACGATCAGTTGGAATTGTCTGTTGTCTCCCATATTTACACCAAAGAGTTTGATGATCCTCACATTGGTGAATCACCCATAGAAATAATCCCTCCTGGTGCTTCTCCATCTGATGAAGAACTACTGATTAGTTCGAAACTAGTTGCTAACATTATACTTTTTTATTGTACATCCAAGATGCTGAGTGCCCTTGTTATAGATGAGTCTAGTCAACACTCACTGCACGTCGATCGAGTTCGGAACAGTTAACTGCTATATACGCTCAGGTAAGGTAAGGTAAGGTAATGGGTTTAAACCTTTGAGGGGCTCCGTTTGCACAGCGCAAATGCCTAAAACTAGTCTTTTGTCACTTGCATTCAATGTACTCTAGTTAAATGAGTAGAAAAATGGTTAGTACTGCCACCTGGTATCATTTTAAAGAAGTAAAAACATTTTGCAACTTTTAATTGGAAAATTTTTCAAGATTCTTTAGGTTAAAAAAATTTTAAAAAATCTGCACCGTGCGAACGGGGGAAGTTGTTGCCCCTGAAAGGGTTAAGGAGTACCTAGTAGTAGTAGTACGGAGTAGGACGTAGTAGGACGGAACGGGCCTCACTTTAACCTCCAATCGAAAAGAAATTAATCGAAACTGGTAATATCGAACCTAAATTTAGCTGAGCTAAAACTTGAATTTTGAGGTAAACGGCTATTCCCAAAGGAAATGCCTTCGCAGGAGACGTTTCTCCCTTCAGACCCGAGGGAAACCCATCTTAATGCTATCAGCCCAAAGGGCTAACAGCTGTACCTTACCTGACCTGCAGTGAGTACACTTTAGAGCAGCGGTTCTCAACCTGGGGGGGGGGGGGCGCCTCCCTGGGGAAAGCGTAGAAGAATTTCAAGGGAGGTGTGAGTTAAAAATAAAATAAAAAGTAAAACTAACTGCAATTTACTGTACTCATTTACTGTATTTGCGGTCACAATGTAACCGTAACGTATTTTCGACATACGAACACGAACACAATAATTGTCGCACACGATAATTGTTGTAGCTACAATGTCAGAAAAACATTCTGAAGACTTATGATGCAGTTAATAGTTTCACAGAAAAGATAACTCTTTGGCAACGCCGTTTTCAGAGTTCAGAGCCAAACTTCTCGTCCTTTCCAAGATTGAACGACCTCCTCGATGATAAAAAAAAAAAATCTCCCATTGCAACAGATAAATGAATTGAAGGACCTTATATCAGGGCATTTGGTAGCATTGCAAAATAAAATTGCAGACTATTTTCCAGATATTAATTCAGAGAGCTGGGAGTTTAAGTTAACAAGAGATCCTTTTAAAATAAATGTGGAATACATCCTGATCATATTCAGGAACAGGCAATAGACCTAAAATGTGATTCTCAAATAAACGCGGAATTCGAAAACATGGATGTTGAAAATTTTTGGCTACGCTATTTTCCTGTTTACCCAGAAGTTTCTTTGGAAGTTTTGAGGTTGTTAGTGCAGTTTTCATCCACATATCTCTGTGAATCTGGATTTTCAGAATTAGCATACATAAAGTCAAAATATCGAGCAAAGCTGGACGTTGAAAGTGACCTGAGATGTGCTTTGTCACAGTTATAACCTAATATTCAAAAACTTGTCAAGAACAAACAGTGCCAGCCCTCTCATTAATGTTGTGAAAGGGACTGGTATTACATACCAACCTCACCTAGATCCTGGATTACCTCAAATATATTTTATCTGTATTTAATTATTTGATTTCATATGTTCTAATAATAATATGTTCCAAATAAAGATATGAGTAGTACTATTAAATTTTGTGTATGAAATTATCTATTCTATATAATCATTTAATAACCAGCTTCAGTTTCAAATTCCTATTGTACTACTTGTATTGACCGCATATGATGGTGGTGGTGGGGGGGGGCATGACCTCACATCAGTGTTCAAAGGGGGGCACAGAGCCTGAAAGGTTTAGAACCCCATCTTTAGAGTGTGCTCAAGAATGACGGCATATAAACTGGAGGGGGAGGGGACTTGAAGAAGCGCCCGATAAGGGGCCATCAGAGTTAGCAGTAAACAAAAAAGAAGGATACGCTCAGGTGTGCAACTAAAATAACTGAATGTTCTATTCATGTTAAAGAGAGTGATAAAAGATTTACTGCTTGGTGTCCGAAAACGAGTACTTAAAATTAACTTAATAGAGAACTAAACTTCTAATAATCCATCTGCTGTGTGTGTATGCTTTCAAGAAATAAATAGTAATAAACTGTGTCTCTGGAAAACTGAATAACACAAATGAACTCTTATACCCGGAGGTAAGTATTAATATTCATATGCAGGGAAAATTTACTGAAAATCATCTTGACTAAATTCTTTTTGCAAGAATCTTATAATTCCAAAAAAATTTGTCAGTGAAGAGGGCTTAGACTTAGCAAGCTATATGGGGGATTTGAAGATAGTAGGCAAAATTTCGAAAAAGAAATTTGGTATACATATACCACCTACGTACCCAGCAGGTTTGGACATAGGTTTTAATCTTGTAACGGGCTCCTCTTGAAGGCTTGCTGATATGTACACTAGATGGAAGGAATTCCAAATGCGAAATTTTCTCTCTATTTTTATCTCGTGATTGAGAAAGAAAACAAAATTTTTTTATCTAAAATTTTTAAAAAATTCCTCAAACTGATAGTTACTCACTAACTATTCATTCAATCCACTGCAAAGACAAAGTCTTTCATATCAACATCGTCATAGAGAACAATTCTGATGGTGTTATAGTAAAGAGGATTAGAAAGGATCGTGCCATTGGCATATTTGACCTTCGTTTCAAACAATTATTGCATTCTTAATCCCATTGTATTATTGTATAACTACGATCTTCAATGCTTCTCGTGTTTACTTATCCTTGTTAATGTTCATGGAGTATTGCTCAACACATACCACCTGTGAATATTTCATAAAAAAATGGACCCTCGTTTATCAAATTGACACATACGGCGAAAAATAGAGGAAACGTCAAAATGAAATATTTTTAAAAAATCTCAATACTTCATGAAACAATGTAACATGTTTCATGCATTATCCTCTGTAACAAGACTGGCTTAACACGCGAACTGATTGTAAAAGAAAATGAACGCTGTAACCTTGCTGTATTATGAACGCTATGGTGTTGATTCATTTGCGACGTGGCACGATTCAAGATTTTTTTTTAAATTGTACTCTGTAACAGAGAAAGAAATTTTACACCTTGGAGCACTTTTCGTTAAAAAAAATGCAAATAATATTTTCAAATTTAAATTATTTTGGGAAAAAACCTCGTATAGTGTGTTTTAAACGCTCATAAATTCTTTTGGTGGACGGAATTTATAAAATGAATCCTGTCGCAAGGTGTAGAAAAGTACAGGCTATCTGTAAATACCAATTTTATTTGATTTCGAGCATTTATGTATCTATAAATAGCAGACACATTTTCTCTATAGGTTAACATTGAGGTAAGTGAATCCAATAGGGTTAGAATATAGCAGTCTTAATGTGGCATAATTTTAGAAGGATTAAAAACCCAAAACATTTAGATTTGGCCAAATTTGCTTATGATGTCAAACCTATCATCATTGGGCTTGGTGGTAATAAGTAATTTTCGTTATCTGAAACACAAAGACATTAAAAAAATTAAAGGAAATGTGTATGTATATCAGACAACAGTAAGATATCAGTTTCTCTTTACTAACGATGTTTTCCATGCGATACTGTAGTAAAATATTCCATGAAATATTGCAACAAAAATTTATTTCTAAAAATAAACTTTTGTAAATATATTTTATGTTTGTTTTGATTTCTCTTTTTTTCTCTTTTTTACATTCTTTACGTGTTTATCAGCTGCATATTTATTTAACCATGTTTGTTTAACAGCAATTCATAACTACCTTTTTCTTTCATCCATAGAGCGTATTTCACAGGTATCTAGTAACATGAAAATGTTGCATGTTTGCATGCATATTTTAATATTATGTATAAAATCCACTTTTTTAGCTATCACATGCTCACACGAATAATAAATGAAAATTGAATTTATAGTTTTCTTCCGTTCCCTGATTATCACTATTGATTCACCTGAGAGGATGTAGACTTGTTACGTAATTTTAAAGGATATCAAGATAAATAGTTATGACCGCTCTTAGTTATACAGATTACGCCTACTTCAACTTTAAAAAATGATATTCACTATAAATATGATGACCTAATGTAGGACTTCAGAGTAGATGTAGGATACCTCTTTCTATAGTTTAACAGTCGACGATTCAGCGAATAACTGGCAGAAGTATGACACCAATGCATGAGAAGTATCCCCTCTTCAAAGTAAAGTTACTCTTTTTCTTGATGTTCAATTTCGAAACGGATGTATCTGCTATCGGTCTTGAATCCGGATTAGATAAAATGCTGGATGAGAGTTTTGGCTGCTTCTGGCACGTCGTGTGTGTTTTGAGTAAGTTGAATATTCAATGATTATATGATTCTTATATTTGTGAATGTTTACAGTTAGTCTATGAACTTGAATATACGTTTGTGTGTACAGCACTGCATACATTTCCTGCACAGTTACGAATAATTTTTAATTGCTATTCGTCATAAAAGTAAATTTTGGAAGGACATTAAAATATTGATAGATTTGAAATGTTTTCAACCTCACCGAGTTTCACTACTGCTGAATCACAAAAAAAAAATTCGAGAAATTAAGTAAAAGGATTAAATTCCTACTAGTTGGTAACCGTCAAAATATGACGGCTAGATAGTAAATAAATGTTGTAATACACAAATTGTACTCAATACATCGTTGCCAAATGGTGAAAATCATAATAATGCGCAGAAACAAATTAATGTGTTTAAACGACTTCGTGCTTAGTGAGTATCTAAAGCCAGATTTAAACGTGTCACTGAGCATGCACAGAAAGCAATTTTTTTTTAAAAATTGTAAATTGTCGCTAATTAAACAGCGCGAAATAATCAATTTCCCTCAGGTGTAATATTATATTGCACAAACATAATTATCATAAAAATAAAAATGGCAGAGAGATTTCTAGAGAGGCTCCTCGGAATAAACCTGTTTATCATTAAAACATGTCACTGAACATGCGCAGCACAGTGAGTTTCTAAAGCCAGATTTAAACATGCCATTGAGCATGCGCAGAAATCAATTTTTAACTGTAAATTATCACTATTTAATAGAAATTGCGTTTACAAAAACCAAATGTGACAAATCTAGATATTACAATCATCCGTTTAAGACCAAAGTTAAGTAAGTTGATGCAGTAGTTTTCTCTCACGAACTGCCCAAAAAGTCGGCTTAGCAACTTAAATGTATAGATTGTGTTACGCAATTTGTGTTTGGGATTTTTTTAACTGTTACTTCTGCTGAGCACGCAACTAAATTTGTAAAATTATGAAAAAAACATTAAATGCATGCTGTTAAATGTAGATAGTTAAAATCAAGAAGCAAAAATGTATAACTGAATAACAGTTTGATATTTATTGGGTTTTTATCTTGAGCTTTCTTTTAAAAATGGGGAAAACTATTGCATTCACAGCGGTCGAAACTCTGAAAGTCTCCAAATTGTTCTCTCTCCTTTCTAAAACTAAAATATAGATCCAGGAATGAACAGTCATTTACTTCTTCACCAAACAACAGTTCAGTCTCTATTTAACAATGTATCATCGTTCCAACTAAAGATTTCCTTATAAAGAAAATTAGTTAAATTTAATAAATATCGAATTTATTTAAATGATTGAAAACAACGACTACTACTATAGCATGAAGTACTAATTGTTCAAATAAACTCATTTCACAAGAAACTTCAAATATGGTAAACCCCTCAGGGGGTTTACCTTCTTTACGTAAACACGGGTGTCGCAATCCCGAGGTACTCCAACGAACTATCTCTCCTTTCCCTTTTCCTCTCCTCTTTTCCTTCTACTATTTCCTTTTTTTCTCCCTCGGCGTGGTTCCTCTTCGGAGGCGAGGGCACCTCATTAGAAGCTGTTTCCGTTCTGCTGTCTCCTGCTTCTATTGAAGTTTTTATCACCCACGTGTTTGCCGTGCGTGGAGACTCGTGTCCCTGGAAAAGGGAATCCTGGCAGTTGAGGGACAGTTTTGGTATCCCAACACACTGCTTTGGCCCCCGATTCAGGTAAACGGGAGGTACTTAGTGGTTCCCTATAGTATCAATCGGCTGATCGATGGCTTTTGTCTTCGTCTAGGAACTAAGCCATCGTTCCGATTTCTGGACATATCGTTAATGGTGGAGGTCGTTTCGTTCGCGTATAGTTCTCGGTTAGTACTGGTGCACGTACGTGCATCCCCATGTTGGGCTCCGTGGTGGGTGGTGCGATGGGGAACTGAATTTTAATCCCCTTAATTTGGATTCTTTTTTTCAAAATCCCACGGTGAGGGATAAGTCACCAGTGTCACATGTACAGACCAATTTAAAGTATTTAAAATTGTTCATAATCAAGCGTAAAGATGATACGTTTAATAATGCTTCTCCTTTTCTTTTACATAAAACTTTACAATCCGTACTAGGTCAAGCAAAGTCCATAAAAAAAATTCGATCTGGGGACCTGTTGGTTGAGGTATCATCACCGCCACAAGCAGCTCTAATTTCTACCTGTCAGACCCTTGGTCAAATTCCTGTCCTTGTTTCAGCTCATACTTCTTTGAACAAATCATTTAGCGTAGTCTCCGAAAATCTTTTCTTAGACACTCCCGAGGACGAAATCCTAGAATATCTCCGCCACCAGCGTGTATCAACAGTGAGACGTATCACTATACGTCGGGATGGAAAGATGCTTCCAACGAAGCACATCAACCTGACTTTTGACACTCCGGATCTTCCGAGTTATGTGAAAATGTCTTGGCTGCATACGTCCGTATATCCCCAGTGCACTAAGTGTTTTAAATGCCAACGTTTCGGACATTCGAAGGATTCTTGTCGTGTAACCATTTCCTGCGCCCGTTGTGCAGAAGTTGTCCACGGCAGCAACACATGCGAAGCATCTCCGCGATGTGTAAATTGTAAGGGTTATCAAGTTGCTTATTCTCGTTTGTGTCCTAAATGGTTAGTAGAAAAAGAGATTCAAACTGTTAAAATTACAAATAAAATCTCTTTTGTGGAGGCCAGAAAACTAGTGGAATCAAAAAACCCACGTGTGGGAGTCTCATATGCAGCTGCTATGGTTTCCAAGAAAGTTTTTTGCACAGCCTCAACGCAGACAGAATCTGACCCCACAGCCAATAAACCACAGACTAAAAGTAAATCTCCATCTAAAACCCCACGTGAAAATATATCTGTGTCTCAAGAAAATAAAATTTCTCGATATTCTAATTCAAAACCGTCTACCACCCCACTGAGTAAAAGCAAATCATCTGGAACTTCTGAATATCTTCAAATAGAACCGAATAGAAATAGATCCATTCACGCTCTACCACCTGTTAAATACAAAAATAAATATAAGCTAACCAAAATAGCTATCGAACAACCTAATAGACCTGGTTTATCTAGCAAACGAAAAAATCCAAAACTTTTAATGAAACCTAATCTTGAAGCAACTCCTGAAGACATGATAGAAATATACACTTCCGGAATTTCCGATAGCGATGAGGTAGAATCTAAGAACATTCTATCGCTTGCCTATAAACCTGCAGGGAGAGGTCACTCGGTCTCTCCGTCTTCTCCTTTGCCATCTTTTAGTACTTGACTCTAATCTGGATAGGGGTTATCCTATCCAGAAGTTTTTGTTTTTGCAGTTTCCCTCTTGCTTTTTATCACTTTTGAATATAATTGATGTTGTCATTTTTAAACTGTTTTTTCACCTTTTTTGTCTATTTTAATTACGTGTATTATGGCTATTATTACCTGGAGAATGATGTTGTATTTGAGGAGTGTCTAACTCCATTTTTCTTTTTTTCCGCTGCTTTTACCTGTTTTGTTTTCTTATTACTTTTACAGGATGGGGGTTTCCCTATTCAGAGGTTTCTGTTTTAGCTTTTCTTCCTTTACTCATATTTTCACATCACTGTAGTTATCAATTTTACTGTTGAAGACTACTTTTATGACCTCTTCTATGATTTACTTGGCTGCTTTTAACACTTTATTTATGATATACTCTAGACTAGTTTTAATATATATTATATTTATGTCTGTGTTTATCATCTATTATGTAAGACACTATTATCACCTTATACGTTTGGTTTTTTATTTTTATTTTTACTGCTTTCTCAACTTTTAATATGCATCATTTATCTATGTGTATGGCTCTCCATCGCATTCACACTGTAAATTATGTGCTTGTATATGGTTTTATTCAAAATTTTGACTGGTGTTATTCCCCTTACCACATTTATATCTTTTTATCTAATAGTTTTAATGGAGTTTTGGGCCTAAAATGGTAACATTATATATATACATATCCGGGATTTAACTTGTGTTTAGCGCAGCTTGTCCTCTCTGGACCTTGCCCCAATAAACCCCAACCAACCAACCAACCAACCATTAAAGATGGTAAAAGTTAAGGATTCATATTTTGCATTCCAATTAATGCCAAACGAATAATAAATAAATAATCTGCACTTATTTTCTCTACTAGGTTTTATATGAAAATTGTTAAATCCTTTTTCAAAAATTTGTATTAACGTAGCATTACAATTCTTACAGTTCTAAAAATCAGTAATCCACGTCAGATTTAATTAAATGGTTCTTTATCGAATATACAGGGTGAATTTTTTAAACTGACACTACTCAGAGCCATCTGTGGCGCGATCTATCAGCCGGAATTCCACTAAAATTGATAGAGGGACTAAGGACGACATGGGAAAGAGTTGCCGTGAAAAAAAAAAAAAAAGTTCCAAAAGTCTCCGATAGGGGACGATATGGCGGTGTTGTTTTCGGCGCACCAGAGAATTTGCATAAAAAGCAAGTAAAACATCAAAATACAAATTTATGACTATGTAGTCGACAGCAACGCCAGTATTTTAGGCTATAAAGATCGGTGCGGAATCTGTTGCGTCATCACTTTACAGAAGAAGGGTCATCAGTTGCTTTTTTCCACTGGCATGGCTACCTCGCTTCCCGGACGTAACCTATGGGACATCTTTCTGTGGGGTTATTTAAAGTCTAAGGTGAACCTTGGTGGAGTCTCGAACTTGGGGGCCCTGAAGGACAATATATCCCGGACTTTGATGAACATTCCTGGTGACATGTTAGGCTTGGCCGCTGAAAACGCAGTGTTCGGGATGCAATGTGTCGTCCACCAGGACTGTGGTCACATTGAAGGAGGGAAAAGAGAATCTGCTGCATAAAGTGGTGCTGCAGTGAAATTTCTTTGTTATTCATTTGTCTGCTGACAACTTTTTCGGTATTCATCCCTTATCTTTATAGCCCGAAATACTGGAACTGCTGTCGACTACATAGTCGTGAATGTGTATTTTGATGTTTTACTTGCCTCTTATGCAAATTCTCGGGTGCGTCGACGACAAAAGTGCCATATCATCCCCTACCGGTAACTTTTGGAACTATTTTTTTTTTCACGGAAACTCTTTTCCATGTCGTTCTTAGCCCCTCTATCAATTTTGGTGGAATTCTGAGTGATATAGATCGCGCTACAGATGGCTCTGAGTAGTGTCAGTTTAAAAAAAATCACCCTGTACTTATCTGTATAAAATCTAGTTAGGAATATAATATCAAGTTTTCTCAGAAATTTCTGTAAAGAAGAAAATGGTAAATAGATCACATCTGGTCACGATGCCTAATCTGAAAGAAATGTAAAACAGAACCGTTTGTAAAAATTTTAATTTATGTTGTATTGGTAAAATTTATAGTTTCATAGCTGCTTGTACTTATGTGTTACAGAGGAACCTTTAGCAATAAAGAAAGCTGCGGATGCACTACATGATGAGGTAATGTACATACATATATTTAATTGCTAAGTATATATATTAAAAACTACTGGTTATATTGTGTAGTTAACGAGAGTCTAAATTAGATGCTATAACATTTAGGAAAAGCTGCTCATGTTTACGACGGTTAGCGGCGCTATCTGGCACGGGCCGTAATACGAATTACGGTCCCCCAAATAGAAGTTTCTGATGTTCCCTATTGGGCGCACCACTGTCGCCACGCGTCTCTATGCTGCAGTGTCAAGGGAAGCCGCAATAATGGTCACCGTGCAGACAGTCCGTGTTGCTCCAGACGTCTTCGCACCGTCCATGCGGATACTTGTCATGCTGCAAACAAGCCCATTTCCCGACTCAAGGTCCGTCATGTAGCTGTACGATCCTACAAGTCCGACCTGACATTTTAATGGCTAGCAGTGTCTTTCCACTCGGGTGTGAGAGGAGGGACGTTGTTGAGATCTTGCATGGCTTTCAGTATGACTCTCCTGAACCTATCTATTCCATATTCCCATGACAATCTTTGGATTCCGACCAATGCGAGTAGAAATATCGCGGAATGATTAATCACAGTCTCGATAGGCCACGATCCCGCAGCTATCGAATTCAGACACGCGCTGGTTTCTCCTCCTTATATGAGGCATAAAACGATCTTCTCCAAAACAAACGATATTCAAATGCGATTTCTGAATGAGAAACCCGCTGCGTAACTTTTCTTTCATACAGAGTTTGAGATCCGTTTTTCCCTCCTGAGTCGTTCGATTGCGCTCAAGTGCTAATCATTTGCATATCCCAGCATCTTCTTGATTTCATGCGAATTTGACGTTTGTATCACACCTCCTTCATGCTGTTGCAATTTTAATGGCTAGCAGTGTAATATAATTGAGATACCTACCTTGCGAATAATTTCAGATAAATCGAGCAAATCACGAAAAATTTTTGCTGTCAAATATAATACAATTATTTCACGAAAAGCAAGCATATTTTTCAGAGAAATAATTATATTAATATATGCGAAAACAAATATGAAGATTTTGCAATTTTCCTTCAAACAATTCTAAAATTCATTAATTTCTCTAAAGAAGTCTTTTTCCAATAATAGAATCAGATGATGAGTGTAAGCAAAATCAGAAACGAATTTTAAACAAAAACAGTAATAAAAATGTTGTAACGTCATTTGACCTTCATTCGAACAGGATTTAGATTGAATAGTTTAGTTCGGGGTACTATATCCATTGGAACAGATTAATTAAAGAAGATAGTACCCATGAAATCTACGTGCTGGTTTGACTTAGATTCTATTTGGCTTGTAACAAGAGAATTCAAAAATGTTAAATATAGGGGCTGCCATCGACACTGTAAGTATGATTTATCTGCTGAATACTTACGCTATTGTATGCATAGGATTCATTATTTACAGAAGATTTAGCAAAAAGTTTATTAACATCTGCAGACACTATACTGTAAAAATTAAATAGGCTGTTTTGAACATATCATACAATGGAAGCTAATCTAGAAGGGTATGAAAAACCATTTAAGATATAAAAAGAAGATATGCAAAACAGGTAAACCCGCTACCCAGAAATATTCCACCCTGATACACAGAGATTTTTTTAACTTCATGCAGCTTTTCGTTTTTTCGCAAGCTACACAAAAACGTCTGCACGTTATTGATTATTCATTTTAGCTCAGGAAGTCCCTCTTAGAAAATTTTTTGAAACTAAATAAATGTGAAAAAAATTTCTATTACTTATCAGGTGTCGTCGCTCGACATGTGCGAGAAACGATATTTTTTGTGCATAATTTTACCATTTAATAACATGAATTTAATGCAAAAATATCTTACAGGAGAGATTGTTCGTGGTTAAAAAAATAGTACCAAAGTTTCCAAAAAACCTTCGAATAATGGGAAATGTTGAAAATACGAAGAAAGACGAAATGTGGACCGGTGTTTTTCAGCCAGAAGCATGCAAATGGAGTAAAAAACTAAAGGTTCGTATACGATGGCGTAGTTAAAACATGCTAACACTGCAAAAATGATAAAATCAAGTACAATTTGTATCATATCGGGGAAGATTTTAGTTCTTTCCTCTAGATTGATTACATCTTGTCAGCCACTGATAAAAATTTTGAATAATTTCTCTTTTGGAATATTATTTACCATCGGCGTGCCCCCCGGCACTTGTTGTAATTAGAAGCCCGTTTCAGTAAGGGTAAAACGTAAGTCAATGACATTTTGGTATGTGAAATTGATTAACAGAAACCAACAGCTTCAAAATCTATAAAAAACAATTAAAATAATAATGTTAGCTAGATTTGAACTATTTAAATAACTTTCCCACAGATCAGGAACTATTAGGTGTCGTTGCATGTGTGGACTATTCGCAAATTCTCATTTTGGGATAGTCCATTACGGTCTTTCTGAACTGATCGTTAGGGACAAATCTCCCCTTGAAAAAGATCCATAATAATTAGTTCAAAATTAGTGTCCATTCATTTTTTAAATAGGGATTCTAAGAAGCTGTGTTTTCATGTTAAACTTATTCTTCGAGATTTAAGCAAATGAAAACTGGTTCTCCAGGCTGAATAGAAAATAACTAACCTTAGCATCCGTTTTTCAGTTAACATCTTAATTATATTTTCATGTAAGTAAATTGAATAAACTCGAAACTCATTATTTCATTGAAATATTTCTCTTCTGCCATATTTAAGTAAAAGTCATTTTCCCCGAAACATAAATTGCATTTAATGCAATTTATTTTTTCAAAGACAATTAAGAGGATAAATTTTATATATCATACTCCACACCCACGTGGATAGTAAAGGACAAAAAGACTGTTCACACACCAGATATACAGCAATACCCAGAAGTTACGCGATAGGTGGGAAGGAAGAAAGATCGCGAATAAGTCGGGGTACAACTTTTCATATGAATGCATATAAATTTTCTCTAATTCGGACCAAGAATTTATAAAAAACCCAGTTTAAAGGAAAAATATTGTTAATAAATTATTTACATATTTATATTTTACTTATGTACAAGATATAAATAAATATTTTAATGGTTTTAAAAAAAACAGTAAAATATAAAGGTGTATAAAGACCTGGTTTTTTCGTGAAGAATTTCTTCATAGAAGACTATCATTTTTGTTTGTTCCCTGCTTTGTCATGATCACGCGATCTTTATTACAGTTTATATTACCTAAAATCTGTAACTCTTTATCAATTGCGCTGAGACCTTCTGTCAAGTTTATAATTGCCATTAGGTTTTCTTGCGGAATTGGGTCTGAAGCGTCGGATTCTTGAGTGATGCTTTGGTCACGCATCTCTATCAGATCACTGACTGTCAGCTCCTCAAGATGAGAATACAGCAGATCGTTGACATCATCTCCATCGACTTCCATATCTAATTGCCTGGCAACGTCTACAACTTCTTCTATCACACGAGCAATATGATCAGTATCCTAGGTTGTTTCCACCTAGTTTTAAAAAAATGATGGACAAAGTTTCTTTCAGGCACCATTTAAATTTTTGGGGAAATTTCAGTCTAAGGTTTAAAAATTGGAAAAACGATAAAATCAAAAACCGCGTTACTCGCGTAAGTCGGGGTATTACTGTGTTAGAAAAGTTTCAACTAAAATATTTAATAGTATAATGATTATTGTAAAATAAATACAGATAATATAATATGGTTACTAAAACAATTTTTTTTCTCCACAGAATCAATTTTTAGGCGAGTTATATTTCTATTTCTCGCAGCATTTTTCGGTAAGTTCAAAATGTTTTCTTTGCCATATTTTATTAGCCTAATTGACTAACCTATTAATGCCATTTCTTTACCCACGAACACTTGTCGTGGCCGCGATCCCCCTTTATGCAGTCAAATCTTTTAACTGTGAAAAAAAATTCAACTGATATTACGGTAATTTACAATGCCAAGAATGTTAATGTCTATAAATAATTAATACGCTCATTTTAAAATTTGAATATCTTAGAAAGCGAAAAATTTCTACTCTTTTTAACTATTCTTCTGTTGTGACGATTATTCTCCTGCTTTACAAATATTTTGTAAATTCCTTGCAGTCCCTCTTCCCCGCCAATAGCTTCCGATTCTTGGAATGCCTTTGTCGCAGAGTGTGGTGGCTGCGAGACAATCGCCTCCACCAGTTGTCTAGAACATTTGCTGTCGTCTTAGGGTCCTGGCCATCATTAATTCTTCTTGACGGACTCCACTTGTGGGTGGAGGTTTCGGGGGTCTGGCTGCTATCTTGGCGAGATCTGGAGGCACAAATTTTCTGGCAACCCTTACTCTTATAAACGCTGGCCACAGCCGAATTTCAGTTTTTTTTAAGAATATTTTTGATGCCCACTTTGCACAGGCTAAAGAAGTCTATTCGATGCATAAGTATATTAGAAAAAAGGTTCTTGAAAACGACTTAACGTGGTGTTGTGTGGCTCTGGTCTCCTGATTGTCCTGAAGATCTGATTTTTCTTCCCTCTTTCTACGCAATTCAATTCCCGGCGCAAGAGAAGAGTAATGTCACCATAAAATTTCTTATAATACGTCAGTATATAATTAAATGTTTTAGAATTAAAAAGAGAGTAAAAAGAGTATAAAAATGATGCTATAAGGAAATATATGGTATAATATAAATTAATCTATACGCATACTCAAAACTTGTAAGATAAAATTTTATTTTATATAAAGCGAGACCATGCATAATATCAAAATGAATCGGGACTATTTGACAAAACTTCTTTGGTGAACACTGCAAATGTTCTGTAGTTTATAGTCTACTTCTTTCGTCTTTCTTTATCCCTAGGAAATTTTACAAACAGTCGATTCCTTGAATTACTCGAACAGTTCCCAGTAGAACATCCACCAATATTTTACGAAGTCATGGCACTTAATCACTTCAATCCGCCAAACCATTTCTGGCGTCAAGCATAAAGTTGGGCATATTGCAGCGTCAGCGGAGGTCTCAAGACCCTTTAACCGGCAGTTAAGGGGGTCATTGTTTGCTTTTGCTTAATTTTTGTCTGTAACAGATTTGATTCGTCACCAGTATTCAAACTAGTCATATTTTTATTTTCGCTTTTAAAGTAACTGTTTTAAACGATCATTTCCAATACCCAAATATGGATTCAGACGTTTAGATATGTTGATGAACTTTGGTGTCTTGTCACCTTCCATCGTTTCGTGGTCATATAAATAAGACTAATTCTAATAGTAAAATTCAATATATGAATGAATACAATATATGTATGAATACAATATATGTATGAATACAGTATCGAAACGGAAAGTGAAGAATTCAAAATATACAGCAAAGCAGAACAAAACTGATCAAGAAAATTCCTCCCTAGATCGCGAAGACCTTTTTTTATTGTAATCCAAGGTTTATGAATAAACGATTGAAGAATTATCAAATGAAACTGTGTGTCCAGTGTGTTTGTCCAGTACAAATCGACAGTACAGTACAATACGAATGTGTTTGTCCAGTACAAATCTTGCAATCGATTTTTAACTAACTTCCCGACTAGCTAGACATTTGAAACTTTTAGAATAGCTCAAGGGTCAAGAAAATTCTTCCCCAGGTCTGGTAGACCGTGTATATTCTAAGAAAGAGTTCATATAAAGGAGTGAAGAAATCTGAATTTCCTTGAAAGCATCAAGAATCTAGGCTCGAAGTAGCCAAGTGGTAGAGAGTCTTTTTTCGGTACTGAGGGAGCTCGGATCGAATCCAGACAAGCACTATTATATAAATTCGTGTCTAGGCCGGATATGTGCACGTTTAATCCGTAGACTGGAATGCCCTTCTTTGAGGTCAGTGGGTGGGAGAGGGTACGATCTTCCCTGGGGATGCTCGGTCAAAATTGAGGTGGCGCTTTGCTAAATCGGATTCTGACTCTTGTGGGGCCACTATAGAAACCGGAGCCGCATCCTTCAGCCTATATAGACCTGGTCTGGAAAGCATTCCGACCAGAGGGCATTAAAAACAACAACCAAAACAGAACCCCATCAAGTAAAACTCCAAAATGCATAATTTGTAACCTGTTTATATTATAAGGCAATGAAAAAAGAATGATGAGTTCTCAATAGAAATTAAAGTAGTATGTACCCTAACAGGTAAAATTTTATCAAAAGTCGGGAAGCACTTTTTGATTATGTAAAATTTAATGAAAAAACGGAATGTTCATTTAAACACGCACATAAAAAAAACTAAAAACTAAACTCATGTCGCCACAGTCCGTTGCGTACCAAGGCCGGCGGTATCCCACTCCGCTTTCTTGACCGTGGGTTTGGGGTGCCATTCAGAATATGTCTCAGTCAGGTCGTCAACCGGACGTGGCACCGCCAGAGTTCAGTTCCCAAGTATGCTTGGTCCTCAGTTTATCGACTCACGCAAGGGATAAAAAGGCTGAGTCGGCTTTGGCCAGTCGCAGGATTGCACCCTGGACCTGTGGCAGGGCAGCTTGACGCTTTTAACCACTACGCCACCGGCTGTCGCACATCAAAGTACCAAGCTTATTAAAAGAGAAAGTACAAGTTTTTGAACCGGCTAAATCTTATAACAGGCATTTTAAGAGAGATTTTAAAATAAATTCTACTGTATAGGATCCTATATGGTAAAAAATAGCACATTTATCATCAGTAAAACATCAACATTCATCGTGCGTATTCAAGATGCAGTAAACAAGGTTCTCATTTTAATCTAGCTTTCATTAAAAAATAAAAAGATGAATAAATTTAGACGAATTCGGTTGATTAATATTTGAGCAAAATATCGTCACTGTGAGTCAGTCCTTAGAGTTGAGATCTTCACTATTTGGGAATCAATCTGCCCCTTTTACTTTTTACCATGTTTTTATTAACCCGCTTTCTTGTTTGTTTGTGTGTGTGTATGTGTGTTGGTCCAGTACAAATCTTGCAATCGATTTTTAACTAACTTCCCGACTAGCTAGACATTTGAAACTTTTAGAATAGCTCAGAACACGATGACAATGCATTCTTTTAATACTTTTAGCCGAAAAAATCCGCAAGGTGGTACTTCGATCGAATTCAATGCTTGCACTTTTGCACGACGGTGCTTGACGATTTTGAAAACAGAATTCTTGTGAATTTTGTTTGTTTGCAAAAATGTTGTGCGAAAAATAAAAAAAAAATTATAAAAAATTAAATTTCATGAAGTCTGTGGATAGTGGAAACGACTAAAAAGTGATTAAAATTTAATAAAAGAAAGTAAAAAAGAACAATTAAGCGAAGGTTTGTGCAATTAAGAGAGAATTGTCGATTCAACAGAAAATTTAAAAAAGTGGTATATAAAAAGTTCCTTTTATATACCACGTTTTATCTTGTAATTATTCCATAATCTAACTCACGTATCATAGTTAACTTATAAATATTAAAATATCCTTATAAAAAGTAGAATTTGTTTAGGAAATCCCTATAACGCATTTTTGATGATCTTGATAACTGTAAGGCATAAAAGGTATTTTGCGCATGATATCGGTAAAAAATGAATATTTTAATACTTATAATTTCATTCTTAAACAAACACTCTCTTTTTTTTTACAGTTTAATGTATGATGTTATGCAAATAAAATAAAGACATACTGAACTCTGGTTTCAAAATTAAAAGAGATTTAATTCATATTCGATGGTTGAAATTCAGCATTTAAAACATTCAACATTTTGTACGGTTTCAATACATTCGTTAGCAGACATCAATAACACTCTGTTTTGTAACTATCATGCCAAACACTGAAAACTTTGTCTACAATCACCATTTAGCACATACCATTTATTCTAGCTAAAAATTATAAGTTAGGATGAATCATAAAATTTGCATGTCTATTTCAGGAAATCTGTTACGATGATCAAACTCAAGACCAATGTGATGCTACAAACGAAGCTAACGTAAGTAGAAATATCTTTGCAGATTTGATTTATTTTCATAATTAGGATATTATGCTTTACAGAGACTAAACAGAGCGTTATATAAATTATTTATGCAAAGAGGTTCTAAAAATGCATGATACTAACCTACTGTACCGTAGTCAATAATTCGACAAGCCTTTCGCTTCAATTACTTTACTACGATACGTTAAACATAGTACAACTACAACATTTAAAGAAAGTATGTACAGCGAGTTAGAATATATACAGTTAGATAGTCAGGATGACTTCGTGTTCAACGACTGCGATGGCCTATCGGCCTCTCTGCCCAGGAGAGCCGCGTCTCTCTGGCACTCAAAAACAGATCTCTTCCGCGTGGAGTATTGGGGTCTTCTTTTATACTGTAGGCGAATTCAAAGGGATTTCTCTGGCGTTTGAAGTGCTGGTAACTGGGATTTATGCGTTCTTTAACTTCAGAACCGCACATTACAAGAACTTTATGGCCTCTTATCCTAGAGTTTAGGAGACTGCCCTGATCAGCAGTTCGATAGATGGCATGTTGAAGGGTAGGAACGGGGCATCACATACTTATATAAATACAAATTTCATGTAGTAATTGAGACAGTGTCACACTACACAGGCAAATTATATAAATGCACATGATATATATATTACACTTCCGGCCAGGGGGCATTAGAAACAATAAAAATAACACCATTATAAGTATATTTCCTTTTGAAATATTCACACATTTCTCGTTTGCCATAAACTCGGACCAATTTCTTCAAAACCAAACAGTGGCGGAATATGCATTAATGTAGACGAGATCTTGGAGAAATGTCACCTCTCCTTGAGAAAGAGAACTTACCTCTTTGAGGGTAGATAATGCTGTGGCAAAATTTCGTGGCATCATTGAGCATTGGCAGTCCACATGACCTGGTATATGACTAGTACCATAATCCCAAAAACTCTGCCGATATGCGGCAAGTGTACCAAGTCTAACAACCAAGAATTGAATGAATGGTCCAAAACTTCAGAACAGGACTAGGATGGTAAACTCAGTCATTTTCAGTTGTCGAACATATATCGGGACATGTGGATAGTGGTCTGTTCAAATCGCTTTTTTAGCTCAAATTCCGACAGCTAGTGTTTTCACTAAGCTTTGCACAAGCAGCAGACCATGCCAGACATCCTATTTCCAACAATTTGTCGAAATACATGCAGATCTTCCCAGTCACTCCTCACTTTTGCAGCTTCCATGATCTCGTGCTTTGTCGGGTTTCATGACAAGGTGTCAAAAAATTAATTTTTTCCGTAAAGTGGTTATCGATTTGTCTAATGTTTTCCAGCTTCAATGGTACTTGGGTGATAAATTACTTTACGCAAAAATACATTACTTTACTCCTTTCAAATCTCAGAAGAACACTTTTCACTTCGCAGAAAATGTACTATAGTTTCTATTACCCTTCTGCTGCATATTATGCATTACGTGAGATATAAAGTAGCAAAAACTTTCTTAACCTTATCAACGAGGTCTAGAAATAATTGATTTCCTTTTTCATAACCACCAGAGATTTATAACCACCTAGTTTTGTGTAAGGCCGAGATGGCCTTGTGGTACAGCGCGTTGGCCATCTGTGCTGAGGGTACTCAGATCGAATCCCGGCGAAGCGCCACTAAAATACATTCGTTTGTGTCGTCTCGTCATAGGGGGTAATGTTGGTCCTCCTATTTGGTGCCTCCATAATAAAATGGCAAGCAAAGCTTCTGTGTATAACAGGCGAATGTCTAGCCACAAGTGCCTCCGCATTAAGAAAACGAAGTTCTGTGTAAAACAGTGCTTGCAGTACGTATCGAGAAGCTTGATACAGTTTGTCTCACCAAATTTTGTCGTAAACCATATCGTAAGCAAAGTACTCTATTTATCAAACAAATTTCCTTTCAAATGGTAAATGTTTTTATTTCCTACAGTTTAAAATGTGATCACAAAAGGCATGAACGTAAATTTTCACTTTCAGTTTCAGTATATTGTAAGTTTGTGTAATATGGATAAAGTGTATAAATGTTTGTTTGTCAAATCCTTTTCCCATCTTGCTAATATATACAGTGAAAGACTTACCGTTGTCATAATAGGCAACTATGTAAAAAACGTAAGATCCGCTTTTTAGTTTTCAGTTTTGTTTAAAGTTTAAGAGGTATTGTGTAAATATTTAAATCACGTCAATTTAATATTTCCTTTTACAGTTAATTTGCTTTTTATACTTTTCCTTTTAACATTTTAGGATATTTTAATTTTGAGAGTTGCTTATAAGGAACACTGTTGGCTTATTAACAATTGTTGTAATCTATGCAACAAGAAATTATTTTCTTCATATCACTAAAATATTTATCACTTATTTTTTTTTCCTAACTTTCAGCGATTGTATCATGAAATGGAAAAAGAGATGTCGAAGAGAGGGGAGTGTAAAATTACGCCTACTGCAGAATTCTAATCCTTCCCAAATGATGACTGATATATCACCATTAATATATGCCTTTGCAGGAAAACTTATTATTAAGAAAATAAATATTGGATATTCATTCGAGAAATAAATACTGAAGCAAAATGAGTTATGAAACTTTTTATTTATCACTTGAGGGGTAACATTACAGAAAATGATGTTGATGAATAATTTAGTTCAGAAAAAACAATTTTCAATCATAATTCTTTCAAACGCTTTCAGCACTACATTATGCAAATCTTGATTATACAGACTGCAATCACGAGCGTTTATTTTCGTTGATTGTTAAGTTAATAAGAACATTTATTTAGAGTTAGTAAATACATAGAACATAATTCCATGTTTTTCAATAACTCAACATTTTTACTCAGGGTAGATCAATTAACCTTAAAAAGCCCGCCTACTCAATATAAATGTTAAATTTCCCCAATGTTTCACAGAATTAGTAAAGATTGTGATAGTGGTATGTCTGACCTTCGTTTCGAAAAATTGTTGGGCACATAATCATTTCCTATTAGTCCATAACGACGATCTTCTATTCATTTCGAGTTTTTTATAAGTGTTAATGTGCACGTATCGCTCAATATATACCACCTGTAAATATTTTACGAAATGTCTCATCCATCAAACTGACACATACGGCGAAAAATCTAGGAAAACTCAAAACAAATAGTTAAAAAAGAATTATGAATATCTCATCAAATAGTGTGACATGCATTATTCTCTGTAACAAGATCGAGTTGAAGTAACAATACTGAGTAGCACGCGAATTGATTGTAACAAGAAAATAGACGCCGCAACCATGCCTTAATATGAACGCTATGGTGTTGATTCATTTGCAACGTGTCACGATCGCTTTGAAATTACAATACATAACACTGGTTTTGGCTCTTACTGCGATATGTTTGATAGAAGGACTGAAAATTAGAAATATTTAGAATTGTCACAAAGTCGCTTCTATTGTCAAATCTATCACCATTAGGCTCGATGGTAATAAGTAATTTTCTCTATCTAAAACGTAAAAACGTAAAGCCAAAAAGAAAAAAGATACAATATGTATGTTTATCAGTTAGCATTATGCAACCTGTTTTTCGTTACTAATGGGGTTTTCCACACAATATTGATGTTAAAATAACAAGATGTTTACAATCATTCGGACAAAAGTTTTGAAAACTAAACTGTATTTACGTTTGACCGGCAAAATCACTTATAATTATGTCGTTTTATATTTTTATTCTTTCTTCATCATTTTTATCCATTTGGCAATTTTCTTCTATGAAAGAAAATAACAAGATTGGGGGAAATCTTCATTAAAGAACTTACTAAGTGAAATTTTTTCTTTAATTTTTTTTCTATTATTAAAACACTTTGGAAATTTTACACTCAACAAAACAAAGCAATAACTATCTTTTTAAAGTTGGTGTTTTTTCAAAGATGAAATTTTACACTCAACAAAACAAAGCAATAACTATCTTTTTAAAGTTGGTGTTTTTTCAAAGATGAAATTTTACCAGAAGAGCATCTACAGATCTTGAAAAGACCAAGAAATAGTGTTTAATAGCTTTCGGCACGTCCCCAAAAGTTTTCTAGCCAACACACTAAGGTATTTCCAACCTGTCTCATTAAAATGTGGGTAAAATTCTCACTATTTAAGGCATAAAACAATTAACAGGTATTCCAATACAATGAATTCGTTTTCAGGGTATGAGAGTTTCATGGCACAGTGTACAAAAACATAATTTTTCCAGAGAAACTACAATTTTAAGAATGACTCTGCTATATTAGAGATTCATCTCCGGCTCAGATATCTAAAGAAGATTTCGACCTCATAAATCCATCGCTAGTCTTTATTCAATAGGATTAACGACTCAAGTTTTTCAATGCAGAGACGGTCCCATGGGTAATCGACCATGAGTAGGCGACCTCCAATGGGTCCCAAGGGTAGGCGACCTCCTCATGCATCGGATTGAAAGAGGAGCCAAAATGACGAAAAATACGAAATTTTTAACTGGTAACGAAAAAATAATACTTTGATATATGAAGAAATTTATAAAAAAATATACAAATAGAAGCGAATATTTAGACCAATTATTTTATAAACTCCTGAATTTGATTGTATGAGAAATAAATTTTGAATGCCTATTTCCAAACATTGTTATAGCTCTAAGAATTCAATTTATTCTACCTGTAACTGCAGCAGCCGAGAGCTGTTTATCTAAATTGAAAATTTTAAAGAATTATCTGTGAACAAGAAACAACTCAAGAGCGATTGAAAGATCAAACAATCATTTCTACAGAAGAAAACGGTATGAAACACAATAAATTATAGCGATGTAATCACACAATTTTCTGCAATAAAGGCTCGAAGGATGAATTAGAAATTAATTTCATTATATAACAAATTATCTAGAAATTTATTGACTTTTTCTGTCATTTTAAAACATTTTATGTTTTTTAATAGTGAATACATATTTTTCCCAAAATGTCCCTTATTCTATTAAGTAGACTGTTTCTAATGGTCATATACATTCATTACTTAAGATTCTCTCCGAAAATTTATAAAGGAGTCCTTAAAATTTGCCTCAGGCGCTACAGTTAATCGACCCGTCTCTGCCCAAGCACCACACTGCTCTGCCAATGATGTCCTAGGTGACGTCTTATAGAGATTTTACTGTACATAATTTTTTCCCTCTGAGTCCGACAACCATAGATAAATGACTCGCCAATAAACCAAATCTCAAAGATTTAAAAAAAAAAAGAAAGATTCATTTTTAAGGGGACAGTGGAGCTTCAAACCTAACTTTTTTTGTTTAAATGGATTTGCTTGAAATTTGAATATGGGATTAGTACCATAGATGTATAAAAGTGGTTAAAATTTAAAGATGCAATATTAATAAATTATGAATTATTGATTTTTAATTGTATAAAAAATTGGCCTTGTTAAAAATGTTCCATGCGCATTTCTTTTGCATATAATATGATAATTTTTATTTACAGGATACCTTATAGAACTAAAAATGAAACTTATTGCTTATTTTAAGCATTCATTAAAAGTATAAAAAGAAAAAATTATAATAGTGAAAACACCCTTTTTATTACGCAAAATACCTATAAATCATCTTTTCAAGTACAAAATTTAGAGATTCTGAGCTACGAAGCATAATTTTTTTCAATAAGATTTATTTGATATACAGTTAAGTATATAAAACCTAAATTTCAAAGCAATACGATAATTAGAAATGCACCTGGAGCAGTTTGACTATTCATATGACATAAAAAATTTTATTTTCAGAAAAACACATTTAAAGTTATTGCTATTAGTAACCACATAATATCTAAATTAAATACAAATGTATATAACTAGGAAAGTAATCACAGAAAATAAAAATTCTTTTTGCAACACATTCCTACTCGTCCGTAGTTTCACAATTCAATAAAATAAAAAAATCAAATTATTGGACTAATTTCACAATTTTGAAAGTCCTCTGTCCCCTTAAATGAAAAATTCATTAAAGTTGATGGTCAATTTTTTAATAACCGTAGTCAATACGCTGTAATTAACTTCCTTTTTGCCTGATTTGTATTATGTGCAACACACGAAATAAAATACATTTTTAAGGTGACTGCCTACGTTGAAAATTTCATCTTTTGACTATTTTGGTCAATTTCATTTTTTGCAAGAATCGTGTAACTCAATCTTTTCTCTTTTCAAAATTGTTTTGATTTTCATTCTACATCAATTAGAAGCAGAGTTATACCTATTTAAAAAAAACTCTTCTGCTACAAAATTGAAGTGACAAACAACTTTAAATGAGTTTTTCTCACAATTATGTTTTTTAGCACAAATCTCTATGGTTATCATGATATCTCACATAATAATGAATTTAATTTGCTAAAATTTTCAGGAAATGTTTTAGATGCTATTCTTAATGGACTGACGCACAATAATTGGAGTATAATAAATAGTTTTTCATTTGGGGCTGTTTTTATAAGGAAAGGAATGACGAATCGGGAGAAAAATTTCATATTGAAACGCAAAATTGCGTGTATTATTTTTGCATTTTAAAATTTCTCTTAGATTATAGGTCATTTTGAAGATAACTGTCATATGTATCACATGTAAGAAGGAGTAGCATTAGAACTTTGTGCAGAGTGATAGACGTTTTAGCTAAATTTCATTAAAAATTACTTCAAATTGACCAATTTATAAAAAAGTATGCTATGTACAGGTAAGTTTTTGTTCCTTTTTTTTTAATTCTTAAGTGCTATAGGATTTTTTGGTCTTTTATGGTAAAATATTTTACCATAAAAGACCAAAAAATCCTTTAAAAAATTATTTTTAAAAAATTTGACTCCGAACGTAGGCAGTCACTTTAAACAGAAATGTTGAAATCGATATTTTTTTCCCTTTAATATTAAATAAATTTTTAACTGGATAAAAAAGAACACCAGTGCTATCTTCTTAAAGTTTAACATGATTAAGGAAATTGTCTTAAAATGCACAAAGCATATATGCATTTATTAATACGTTTTAAAATATACCAGTGCAGCGCTATTTAAGGATAAAAAAAAATGAGAACTGCGTTCGACTATTTTGGACGGGCTGACCAATACCAACTACTCACAGGCGCGAGTCCCACTACTGCACGGTGCGGGAGCTTTTGCCTGCTGCGTTTCCGCCCTGGACCGATTCACTCCGCCTTAGACGACTTGGTGATTCCGAGCTCCCCCGGTTCCACCATATCGACACCGAGCTTAGCGCGGACACCCGATCGACATAGACGAGTAGAGGACAGAACTCCCAACCTCAAGCCATCCACCAGCTCAAGCCTCCAAGCAGCTGGATTACAGGAACACGCCACCATTCCCGGCCTCTAATTCAGTTCGTTACCGCTACATAAACTTTACTTAGTTATCGCATGTAAATATAAAAGCACTCTATAGTAACTTTTTATTACACTTTGCTTTGTGAAAGGATAGAAAGACATTAGAATGCAAGAAATAAATGAAATCACTTAATTTTTCACTCGAAATAAATACTAAATATTATATCGAAGATGTACTGCCCAAGTAACACAAAACCGTTGGCAAGTCGTTGGCCAACCACTTTCGGGCATGGTTGGCGAACGGTGGTTTTTGGCCGTTGGCGCGAGGTTGGCCCAACGGTTGGCATTCAGTTGCCCAACGGTTGGCGTTCAGTTGGCCCAAAGGTTGGCATTCAGTTGGCCCAACCATTGGATTTGCAGGATTTGGCCGTTGGCGTTCTGTTGGCCCAACGGTTGGATTTGTAGGGAAACGGTTGGCGTTCTGTTGGCCCAACGGTTTGATTTAAAGGATTTGGCCGTTGGCGTTCTGTTGGCCCAAGGGTTGGATTTAAATGATTTGGCCGTTGGCACGAGGTTGGTCAATAGTAGGCATTCAGTTGGCCCAACAGTCAACTTTGTTGGTAAGCCTACATTAAATTTATTTGGGGATATCACGCATTTTTCAATCCAGCCAATAACTTTGCTCATTGGGCCAATGGTCAATAGTTTGACATTTTGCTATTTTTCAGCAGACCATTTACATAGAGGATTTCCCCTTTTTACACAGTTTATTAAGTTCTAGTATTTAGCCACCAATAATTTATATATAAACAGTATTTTCAAAAAAACATTTTTCAATAATACTATTTTTATATAAATTTTTGGTGGCTTAATACTAGAACTTAATAAGCTGTTTAAAAGGGAAAAATCCTCTTTGTAAACAGTATGCTGAAAAATAGCAAAATGTAAAACTATTGACCCTCGGCCCGATGAACAGAGTTGTTGGCTGAGTTGAAAAATGCATGCTTTTCCCCCCAAAAAATGGTTTGAAAACTGCAAAATTCACCCCATTTTATGAAATCAAAAAGGTTAAATATTAAAAATGCACAAAATGCAACAATAAATTTAGATTTTAACGTTATTTTTAACAGATTACGTTTTCCTTGACATAGTATAGTGTTTATATAGTGTTTTGGTTTAAACACTTTATATCTCTTAAAAAAGAATAAATCTTATAGATTATATTCTTAGTGATATTATAAATCTCATATCACTCACAGACAGACAGACAGACAGACAGACAGACAGATATATATATATATATATATATATATATATATATATATATATATATATATATATATATATATATATATATATATTATAAACACTTTATCTTCCAATTTGTCTTCAGGTCCGATTTGTTTTTAAACTTTCCATAGAACTTATATCAATTTTTGGACTTACTTTAATTTTTTAAAAAAGCATGTTATGGTAATTTTAATAAACAACTTTTCATAAATTTTTTTTATTTTAACAGGAAAAAAATTTCATATTGACAAAAAAGAAAAATACAGAAATAATAGTTTTATGTTGTAATAGTTCTTCTTTTGTCCCGACCTCCTTCTCGGTCCTTTGCAAAGCGAAAAAAACCTAATTAAAGTCTCAACAAAATTATCCGTTATCACATCATCCTGGTGAGCCTGTCTGAGAGAAGCTGTTAATAGGAAAATAAATTAGTATAGTAAATTAGTCAAAAGAAAAATAGCTATATATGCATCGCACAGTGAAACAAAATTGCTTGATTAAGGTATGTGCCTACCTTTTGGGCACTTTTTTTGAAAAATAGGAAATTTTTATGAAACACAAGTGTTTTTAGATAGAACAGGGAATAAAACTATGAATTTTTAAAAAAAAGTTAGTGGAATTTTCATTAACTTTTCAAATTTAGGCCATTTTTAGTCAAATTTTAGTAAAAATTAGCGTTTACGCCAAATCTTCTAAAACAAAATCTAACCAATATATTTCATTTTTTTTTTCAACAGAATATTAGTAAATCACTTACCTGTGTTATGAAGCAAAATATTTGCAATACCTCTTAAACTTACTAACATATACCAAATTTTGTATACACAACAAGATTTTTTTAAAAATTTTCAGAATGTTCATTTCCGGTTTATAATTTGGGCTAGAACTTTGCTTCTAATTATAGCTGAACCAAAAGTAAAGCATTTTTGAAATCCCAAATGTTTGAACTTTAATTTAAGATAATAAAAAAAAATTCGAAAGTTTTCGCAAAAACAGCGATTTGAGGGTAGGCACATACCTTAAGTCAGTTTTTTTAATTTTTTAAAAACAAGTTAACTTATTTATGGAATCTAACCCTAGCATTTACTTCATAATCAAAAATTTCTTCATGTTGCATGAACTTGTCTTAAATATTACTTCAGGTATATAACAGTAAAGGTTTATTTATTTTCTAAATTATTAAAGCACAAAATAAAAGAACAATTTCAAATATGTAAACTAAATTAACATCAGAGAAAAATTACACACTGCACAGATCATTTAATAATTTTAGTACATGTTTACATGAATAAATCAACTCTCTGAAAACTTAAAATTTAGAAATTAAAAATTAAAATATCAAGAGCTATTGGCAGAATTAAAACCTATCTATTATCACCTTAACAATAAGTGCCTTCATTAATGCATACTTTTGATTTTTCCCCGTCCAATTAATATATAACGCTAAATTCTTTGAGAACGTGCGCAAAAGAATTCTTCTTGTTGTATCCTTTGCGCATGCCCCTTGTAAGGACTTTGCCTAAAACTAAGACTGACAGCCTTTAATATTTACAAAATGCTTTATTGGCATTCTTGACTATAAATCGGCTCTATACAATAATTACAAAGTAAACATGATTAAGGATAATGCGTGGGATCAGGATATCCCGAGAGGGTTACTGCAGGCTCTCCGTCTCTGGCACACGTCCGACGATGGAGGTTGTTCACACCTGTAAAAAAAAGGGTCATCTCCCCATTTACGTCGAGGTGGCGACTATATACCCTCACAAACGCCTGTGGGTGGTTGAAGCGGCTCTCTTTGATTTCCTTTCGGTAAACTGTCTTCAAACTATTCCGCGTCTTCCGCTAAAGGCTAATCGATTTTCCTCCGGACAGGCTTTGTCTGCAAGGAGGGGGGGGGGGATTTCTTACAGAAGACGGCTTCCTAATTGTCCGATGGCGACGCGGCGTCTGCCACAACTCGGTGACAAAACGACTGTCACCGATGAATACGGTAGGGGATAATGGCCGTCTTGCCGCCAGGCCTTCTCAGAAATTCCGGGTGTGAAAAGAGGCACCAAGTCATTACACCCTCCAATGATTGATAGATGATTTGTCTAAAGATTAATAAAAAAAGGCACATAAGAAACATTACTTTGATTAGAATCACTGTAGTTGATTAATATATATTAAAGTTTACCAAGAATTGGACGTTATTTGTCGAGGATAACCAGTCCTCAGCTGATTTCAATTCATCAATGGTATCGAGGGGAAACTTTGGCATGTTCCCCTCTTCAGCAGCTGTCGCTTCAGCCGTGTTCGGCATCATTCTCATTTTCAAAATTTTAAGATTACTAGCATTTTCATCTATCTTCATGCCATTCCCAAAGTCTGGTTGAGACTCTTTATTCACTAACAACTTTTGCAGTTTGGGGCCTTTAACTGAAGGCCAGCAGCACTTATTCTCCTGGATCCACCTTCATGGCTCAATCTCGATAGTTTTTTCCGTGGTGAACTCGACAATTGAGAAAGCCATGTCTATTAAAAAAATTGCAGGAGTTGTGGAAGTAACATATTTAGTATTTTTTCTTTAACGTATGTTAAAAAATATACAATGTTATTGCCTTTATAAAATTTTTGAAAACAAGTGTAGAAGGTAAGCAAGACTTTACTGTTATTAGGCAAACTCAATATATACTCACAATCTACAGTTCCCCGATTTTAAAAATAGTATGAAAAGAAAAAGTAAATTTTGCATACAATTCCAAATTTTTAAATGTTCATTAGGGGTCGAGTGATTTTTTAAATTTAAAACAAGTGAGTCACAGTTGAAAAAAAGTTTGTGCACTGAAATAGATGAAAAATTAATAACATATTCAAATTACACATATATAATTAAATATTCAAAAGCAAGACTGAATTAAAAATGACTGTGTATAACAGGAATACAAACATGAGAATGTTTATACTTAAAAAGAATACATTTACAAGATAATGCTTCATGGGAAATTGATTGAATTTCTTTAGATGCAGAAACAGTAAATATATTTAACTTAGAACTTTCAGATGGTTTGCTAAAAAAATTTTCATATTTCTGAAACACATAACATAGTAAATTTTTATTACCAAGAGAACTATCATTATTACTTTCATTTATTTCCTGTACAAGGGCACACTGATAATCTTTTGTTAAGAAACAGTTATCTGGCTATTTACTATTTAAGGAAACACTGAATACTTATTATAATTATTGTTAAAGGAAGACATTTCAGAGACTATTAAATATTTGTTGTAATGGTTTATTACCACTCCTCAACATTCTCTCAATTACCTGCAAATAAAACTCAAATTGAAATTCACTAAAGTTATCCACAGGACCAAAATTTAAAACATCATCTGGCAAGTGTATCAAAGAATGAACATTATACACAAGTGTTTTAGAAGAATATAACTGTGACATCAAACTTACAAACTCTAATAACATATTTTTAGAAGCATTTAATTCAGGAATGTATGCAAATTTACCAGCAAGAATACGCAAAGTACAATGCAGTAGTAGAAAATGTTGATACAGTTTTCTTGAAAGAATCTTTCAAAACAACAGGCCCAATATAAAATAAAAACCTGAACTCGGTTGCTTTCCAATATTTTAATTCACTAATTTTGCGCGGTTTACGGTGAAATTCTGATAGGATATACAGTATCAATCCTGTGATTAAATCTGAGAGAGCGTTAACTTTAATAGAATTTAACCTAACTTCTAAAGGCCCAATCACCCACAAATTCAACATCTTGCGCATTACACCCAATAAAGTTAAATGCATATAATCAAGAGGTACTTGTGAAATTAAACCTAACTGCAGAGAATTAAATGGTGAAATGCCTGTCTGATGATCCTCACTATACTTAAAATTTCTGAAATCATCATCATTACGCTTACTCGCATTTAAATTTTGAAAAGTAACCCTCCCACTGTCCCATTCACCTTCATCTATACACTTCTCGCAACCAAAATAAGAATTATGCGTTTTTACGCATTTTACATAACTACGTGCTGGTGCATCAGCAATAATACAACTAACATAAAAGTTATAATTACGATTACCTACTATAAGCCCATTTTTTTCTAAATTTATCATTCTCTCAACAACAGTGGAAAGATATTCAGACCCTTGAGGTTTTTGTTTACCCATATACAGCGCAATAAGGAAAGGCTGTTTATTAACCGACTGATCTAATCACCCCAAGGCTGGCCCAAACTGAACATTGCTAGATTGCGATATTGGAAGACCATCAATAAGCAGAGTCACGGAGAGAAAATCAACAACACCTAACGTTTTCAAAATAGGATAATGACCTTCAGTTAAACCTGCGGTGACTCTGTCACAAAGAGGTTTTTCAAAGTCAAAAAAACTGTAAGATCCACTAGCATCTCCTTATACTGGCACAGAACGTGGAGTTTTCAAAATAGTTCGCGGATCAGATGGTAAGTTGCACCCTAACATATTAAAAATTGATAATAAATCTTTCAATGCCGTATGTTTAATGAAATGCTTTACAGCCCATTCACACAACTTTGCTTTTAAGTCCAAACCTGAACTTCCATCAATAATTTCAGCAACTTCCCCCAAAGACATTTCATCCGAACTTGATGAATACGTATAACAATCATCAATTTCAGCTGAAACATTCCCATAACTACTAAATGTATTAAATTCATCAGTTTTTGAAACCTTTTCTGATTCCCCTCTAATCTCGTTTAACACTTCCTTCAATTCCTTTGCGATGTTACGACGCTTTGTGCGATCAGACACTGACATTACTTAAATATTAAGGAATATACAGTTTTAATAACCGAAATAAACATACAAACCAACCACATACAAACCTATTTTAACGTATGCGTTTTATTATTAACTACGGTCGACTCCACGTGTTTAACACTCAGCAATCTTCGTGATTTCAAATCGCGTGTAAATTGAAGTGATAAACCACGCGTATGCAGCTCTGTAGCTTCATGAAAACGCGAAACACTACTTACTAGAAGTTTAGTTGTCGACCGGACTCTGCAATAAAATCATGGTATCGAGTTTCGGCCCCATGGTTTTAGTTTTGTCGTTCGGGGGATAGTAATTTTTTATTGTTGGTAATAAGATTATTTTATCTGCTAACTAGCTGAAAACCCGTACTTCGCTACGGAGTACATTCAAATTAAATACAACTTTAATAATTTGTTCGTATAGCTGATATTTGTCATCTGTACTAAAACTATACAGTTTTAGTACAGATAGGGTAACATTCCTCCTTTAGTGAACGAGCTTGCCTTTTTTTCCTCTTGTACTCTACTCAGAAAAGTTTAATTTCGCATTTAAACAGTAAAATTAAAAGACTACATACTGCAATTGTCGAAGTTGAGGTGACCTGTCAGGCTTGTTTCACACTTACACGATTTTTATCGTCTGTCATTTAAACCACCGGTTCTCTACCTGGGAGGCGTGCCCCCCTGGGGGGGGGGGGCGTAGAAGAATTTCAAGGGAGGTGTGAGTTTTTTTTTCCAAGGTTGAACGACCTCCTCGGTGATTAAAAAAATCTCCCATTTCAACAGATAAATGAATTGAAGGACCTTATATCAGGGCATTTGGTAGCATTGCAAAATGAAATTGCAGACTATTTTCCAGATATTAGTTCAGAAAACTGGGAATTTAAGTTGGCAAGAGATCCTTTTATAATCGACGTGGATGTACAGGAACGTGGATGTACAGGATCATATTCAGGAACAGGCATTCGACCTACAATGTGATTTTCCAGCAAACCCGGAATTCGAAGACATGGATGTTGAAAATCTTTGGTTACGCTATTTTCCTGTCTACCCAGAAGTTGCTTCGGAAGCTTTGAGGTTGTTAGGGCAGTTTTCAGCTACATATCTCCTGAATCTGGATTTTCAGTATTGGCATACTTGCGGCCTTCATAAAAGCTAGCACTTGTATTAATTAATTTTTTTTTTCCAATGCGGAGGCACTTCCCAAGTAACACACACCGTTGGCCCAACCGCATATTTTCGTGGCATCGTTGGGGAATGGTTACCGTTGGCAGAAATTCCAGAAATTCAGATGGGCCAACTGCAAATGAAAGCGGTTGGGCCAACGGTTGCAAAATATGGTTGGCCCAACTGCAAATGGAAGCGGTTGGGCCAACGGTTACAAAATATGGTTGGCCCAACTGCAAATGGATGCGGTTGGGCCAACGGTTACAAAATATGGTTGGCCCAGCTGCAAATGGAAGCGGATGGGCCAACGGTAAGAAAATATGGTTGGCCCAACTGCAAATTAAGCAGTTGGGCCAACAGTTACAAAATATGGTTGGCCCAGCTGCAAATTAGTGCTGTTGGGCCAACAAGTATAAAAATGCCGTTGTCCTAACAGCTAATGAGTGTTGTTGGGCCAACAATTGCAAAAGAACTTTCTCCCAACTACGTTGAATTTCTGCAAAATGTCACCCGTATGTCGTCCAAAACAGAATCTTTGGAACTAAACTTATATAAACACGTAAAGCCAGGGCCCGATTTAGAAAATTCTTGACTATAGGCACAACTCGGGATGGGGGGGCCCCTCTAACACCATAGAAGTAGCGTCGGGGAAGTACGGGGGACACGAAAAATGATAAAAAAGCTTTAAAATCATTAAATACCTTAAGGTATTTAATAATTTTAAAGCTTTTTTATCAAACAAAGTTCCATTAAAAGAAGGAGAGAGCACAATGAATTTTAGTAATAACTAATTATAATTAGTAATTACTATATTTAAAACTTATAATGACTATAGTAAAAATAATTACTATAGTAATTAAATATTTTACTAATTAATTAGTAATCACTAATTAATTAATAATTTACTAATTAATAATTAATAATTAATAATTAACTAAAATATGCGGTTGGGCCAACGGTGTGTGTTACTTGGGAAGTAATTAAGTAATTAGTAATTACTAAGTTAGTAATTAAGTAATTGCTAATTTAGTAATTAAGTAATTTTGAATTTTAGTAATTACTAAAATGTTAAACATTTTAAAATGTTTAATAAGGAGAACCATAGGCGTAGCGTCGGGGAAACACAGGGGGCACATGCCCCTCCCAACTTTACTTGAAATAAAACAAATAAGCGTTAATAGAAGTTCGTCAAGTAATGTCAGTTAAAATAAACGTTAATAGAAGTTCAGATAAAATCGGAAAATTGTGGAAAACTTTTAAGAAAGTTGGATTTTTCCCGCTTTTGCAAACTGTGAAACTGTAGATCCCGATTATGTCTTTAGCCACATGTATCTATGCATTGCGAATTGGTGTAGATTTGGCTGCTTTGTAACACCATTATTCACTACGACAGAAACTGGTTTGGCGAAATGTTTGCACGTGTGGCGAATAAATGAACGGTAAAAAGAAACGGATGTCTGCCATTCCACGTTCCACGTGATTGTAATATTACGAAGAATTCCAGAGTAAGTATATTATTTTATTAGTAATATACTTTTATTTAGTAAACAAAATGATGTACTTGGCTAATTAGTAGCATCAAGTAGTTTTCTAAAATGCATAGCAAAATGAAGCGTAACTTGGTAAATTTAAGTAAAATACTTTGTTAAACTTCTATAAAAACAGCCAAAGCTTTCCTGAAATAATAAATTTAACTTCTGTAATTGTATTTGCTGTTTCTCTATTTTTAGAACACAATAAGTTATCTGTATATTTTGAATCCTTTATAATGGTTGTATTAAAACTTTTTGAAATCATGGATCTGTTTATGTTATTTATTTTAAATGGTTGAGTTACTTTAGTTAATCGGATCGTTCAGAAACTTTTAAATTGAACAGTTGACGAAATTTGGTGTTTACTGATGATTCTTACCTTGTACTTTCAGTAAGATTATTTCTAACTAGAGTATTTATAAAAAAACATTATGGTAAACTTTTATTTATGCTCAAATATCTGTTATTAAAGTTTACTGAGCATTTTATATAAGAAGTTGAACCTTTCATTCTAAGTGTATTTAAGTTGTTTATAAGTTTATATCTCACAGTTTACTTCATAAATTTAGAAAACCTACTCTATTAAATCGTCAAATTCATAAAGAAGCGTCAGTTAATCACTAGCTTATGAATACAAGGATAAAATATAATTAGCTGTCTGCTTTGGTGAAATTTCAGTAATTTTTCTCTCTTTACTATCAACATAGCAATTGCATTTTATTTCAGTTTAAAATAATTGTCTGTCTCAGACTCGAACAGGTATTTAATGTTAAATATTTTGTTTGAAAGTAAAATATCAATACAAAGTATTTATGAAGTATGCAGATCACTCATTAAAATAATTCATTTGTCTTTAGTATCTGATTATCTGCTAATTATTGTAATATTTACACTGCTGGCCACCCAAATTGCAACACCAAGAAAGACAAGAGATATCACAACAAAATTTATTTTGTAGATAACATGTTGACCAAGTATCAAATGATTAAATTTATAGACTTCTGTGAAGTGTGGTTGCTGCCAAAATCAGTAGCCAGAGTAGCCGCCATTGTTGGAGATCACCGCTGCCACACGCCTCGGCATTGATTCAAAGAGACTTTGGATGAGGTCTTGGGGTACAGTAGACCAAGCAGCTTTCACACGTTGCCAAAGTTGATCTGCTGTGGCAGCTGGGGATGGAATCTGGGTCAATCGTAGAGCAACCATGGACCACATGTTTTCTATCGGCGAAAGATCCGGAGAGCGAGGCGGCCAGGGAAGCAATTCAATCTGGCGATTGACGAAGAACCGTTGGACAATACGTGCCACGTGTGGATGCGCATTATCCTGTTGAAATATGGCTGTGGGCAAGCCCTGAAGGTAAGGAAGGACAACTGGCTCCAACACCTCGGAGATGTAGAGCAGGCTGTTTAAAGTACCGGCAATGCGTACTAGAGGTGTGCTAGAATGATATCCAATACCGCCCCATACCATAATACCCGGTGCAGGACCAGTGTGGCGGTGCATAACGCAGCTGTTCAGCATCCTCTCTTCACGGTATCTCCAGACTCGAATGCGACCATCGTGGTGTTGCAGACAGAAGCGTGACTCGTCAGTAAAGACAATTTCATTCCATTCTGCCGTCCACATCCTTCTGTCATCGCACAATTGGCGGCGGAGACGTCTGTGGTTCTGCGTCAAGGGTAGACAAAGCAATGGACGTCTTGCGGACAGACCACTCTGCTATAAATGGCGTCGAATGGTACGCGCAGACACTGGATGATGCATTACAGACTGCATGTGCTGTGCTATGGTTCGTGATGTGACTGAGCGATCCGTCACTGCCATGCGCACAATTTGCCTGTCATCACGTAAAGTGGTGCACTGAGGTGGATGCGATCGAACACGCCGGTCCGACGTACCCTCCTGCATCCAACGATCACATATCCGCATTACAGTTGTTTGGTTTCGTCCAACACGACTACCGATTTCCCTGAAAGATAATCCACAATCTCGGTAGGCCACTATCCTTCCTCTGTCGAACTCGGATACTTGATCAAAAGATGATCGCTGTTTTCGACGAGGCATAATTGATCGTTTTTTTTGAAAAACCACAAGAAAAACACAATTGCCGAACTTGAAATCGTCGAAATCTCCAAGCCTTAAATAGCGCTTTGAAGTGGCGCCACAGGCGCGCGTGATGTGCGTCTGCGCTGAAATTCTAATCATTTGCATATCTCACCTCCGCTAATGCATGTTGTAAATTTCATGTTATTTGCATGTTTGCTTCAAGGTGTTGCATTTACAGTGGCCAGCAGTGTACATTTTAAGCAATTTTTTGACAATATACTTAATAAAGTTTGTACATAATATTAAGGACTATGTATGAAGTAAGCAGATCACTTATTAAAATAATTCACTTGTCTTTAACATTTGATAAACTGCTACTTATTATAATATCTACATTTTTAGCAATATTTTTGACAATATATTTTATAAAGTTTGTACATAATATTAAAGACTGTATTTTGACAATCCCATGGTATATGACTTATTTTTCTATTTTTATCTGTCTATAACATCATGTATTCAAGGAACTGGTATGAAGCATGTGATTCATATAGAAAAATCAAAGGAAATAAGATTATGAATTGGAAATTCTGGAAATTTTTATTTGACTGCCAGTCCTGATTTCATTAGCACCATAGATGAACGAATTCTAAGTGTAGTTATCATCTTATGAATGATTGAATCTAGGTAAAAACTTGCTTTGAATTCTTGGCCTATTTGTATAAACTGAAGTCTTGTTCCTCACTCTTTTTTATTTTCCCTTGTTTCCTACTAGTATTATTTGATTCACTTTATTAAATATGTACTTTTAAATCATTATGTTAATGTGTTTTAAATATTTAGTTATATTTAATTAGTACAGTATTTTATGTAGTAGTTTATGCAGCTTCGTGCTTACTGAGTATCTAAAGCGAGATTTAAACATGTCGCTGAGCATGCACAGAAAGCAATTTTAGATTATAAATTATCGCTAATTAATAGAGTTTATGGTTACAAAAACCATATTTGACACATCTATAGATTAAAATCTTTTGTTTAAGACCAAAATGAAATAAATTGATGCAGTAGTTTTCTCTCCCAGACAGCCCAAAGAATCGGCCTGGCTTAGCAAATATATAGATACTGTGATGTTCAGTAGATAGAAAGGCATTAGTAGGGTTGATATTTTGTACAAACATTTGCAATTTTTTTTTATATTCGTGGAGTTATAAATATTGTCTAAAATTATTAAAGTGTTGGGTTTTTTTTAAAGATATTGTGCTAATAAAAACTTTGTGTTGACAAAAGTACATTTACAAACTGTTGGGCTTTTGATGCTACAGAATTAATTTGACTTTTACTGAGAAAATATTGTTTACTGTGTGGTTAAGAGAAGGAAGATTTTACCTTAATATTTTCAATGTTGTATCAGTAAAATGTATGTGGAATTCATATACTACAATGTCTTATTTTACTAATGTTAATTTGGTTCAAATATTTCAAATTATTCTTTAATTTTCTGCTCTGTTAATTTATGAAAATAAACTTTGCTAAATACATGCAGGCAGTTTAAGATGATTAGTTCCTATAATGTAAAGAAATTTCTGCCAATAGCTATCTTGATATTTTAATTTTTCATGTCTAAATTTTAAGTAAGTTTTCAGAGAGTTGATATATTCATGTAAATAAATATGTACAAAAATTATTAAAGATCTGTGCTGTGTCTAATTTTTCTCTGATGTTAATTTAGTTTGCAAATTTGAAATTGTTGTTTTATTTTGTGCTGTGATGATTTAGCAAATAAATAAACCTTTACTGATACATACCTGAAGTAATATTTAAGACAAGTTCATGCAACATGAAGAAATTTTTTATTATGAAGTAAATGCTAGGGTTAGATTTCATAAGTTAACTTGTTTCTAAAAAATTTAAAAAACTAACTTAATCAGGCATTTTTGTTTGACTGTTTGGTGCATATATAGCTATTTTTCTTTTGACTCATTTACTGTACTAATTTATTTTTCTATTGACAGCTTCTGACGGACTGGCTGGATAAAGGGATTTTTCCTTTTTTCGAAAGACAGAGAATGAGGGAGAGATAAAAGAACTGTGTATTTTTGACAATGTAAAATTAAATTTTATTAAATTTTTTGTTAAAATAAAAAAAATTGATGAAAAGTTGTGTTTTATTAAAATTACCATAACATGCCTTATTAAGATGCTGTTTTAAAATATTAAACAAGGTAAGTCCAAAAATTGATATAACAGTTTTATGGAAAGTTTTTAAAAAATCAGACCTCAGTTGTATATATTTTATCAGACCTGAAGACAAATCGGAAGATAAAGTGTTTATAAATATATATACATATATATATATAATGAAAAAAATATTTATATAAAGGTAATCTTACAAAAAGTATTTGTCATATTAACTCAGCATGAGTGTGCAATTTGACACCAGTTGATTATAATGGAAAGGTGTTTAAAAAAATTGATATATGTAGTAAAGTGACTGATTAAAAACAACAGGTAGCATTGATATTATAAATTGTATATACAGAGTCTGTTCACACATTTTTTAGACGATGTATATTGTATTCACAAAACGAAATTACATAAAATTCTTGTGTTTTAAATGTTCTATTTGACATCCCTTATTCTGAACTATCTTTCGACACCACAATTTCCAGGATAATAATGCCTTTTGAAGTGTCAGAAGAGGTATTCTACCCCATTCCTCTTGAACAGCTTTCCAGAGTCCTGTAAGGGTTTTGGGACGACGTTTGGATAATGCAGATTTTAAAAGTCCGAAAGCACAAAAATCCATAGGTGATACATCGGGAGATTTACTAGGGATATCAGTGAAGGGTATGGCCTTGATACCAGTTTTTTGTTCCATTTCTTTTAGGAAATTTACAGCGGATTTTGATGTGTGACTGCTAGCTTTGTCCTGGTGGAGTCTCACAGATTGATGGCACTGTGGGTAAAGCGATGGTATTTCATTCAGAAAAATTGGCGATAAAATATGTTCCTGATAGTATTTGGAGTTAATCTTGACATTTTTTTCCACTCTCTTTATTTTTGACTTGCCATTATAAGAAAAACCAGAAACAATCATGAATCCCTTAGAAAAACATTCTTTCGATTCTTTGAACCATGTACTTAAATTTTTTCTCCCCTTTTATGATAATAAATGGCTCTTTTTTGTTGCAATCATTTAAATACACCCATGATTCATCTATTCTGACAATTGTTTTCCAATTTTCTTTGGATAAGTGTTTCTCATATAGAATTCTGCAGCGTGTCCTACGTTCAGCGATATGATTTGGAAGAAGACGATGCACATTGCGTTTTTTCGCTTTCTTAAGATTTAAATCAACCTTTATCATTTTGTTTACAGTGGACACCGAGCATTTTAATGATTTTGCAACTGTCCTTTGACTAGGGAGATTTTCTTTTAACATTAAACAACGTACCTTTGCAATAGTCGAAGATGTCCGTTTTTTCCTTGGATACTTGTTTGGAATTTTTGTCCCACTTGAGGCTCCAATTTGACGTTTGTTTCTTTTCTTGTAACCGATATTATCTATCGACGCTTTAGATATCACAAAACCATGACTCTGACATCGTTTTTTGTTAACGGAGTATGCATATTTCTCTTCGGAAAGAGCATAAATGTAGCCTTCGAAACACTGCTTTGTTAAAAACGCCATTTTGAATAAAAACAAAACTTTCAAGCCGCAGACGATAATTTTGACTTTTAAAAACATAGTACAATTGCAATTATTTCTTTTGCAGCAAACGATTTTTTATTACCGCTTACCAAAATCGTCTAAAAGATGTGCGAGCAGCCTCTGTATATAAGATTTATTCTCTTTAAAAAGATATAAAGTGTTTAAAACAAAACACTTTATATAAACAATCTCAAGCAAAATGTAAACTGTTGAAAATAACATTAAAATTAAAATGTATTGATGCTTTTTGTACATTTTAATATTTAACTATGGAAACTTTTTGATTTCATAAAAGAGTGAATTTTGCAGTGTTCAAACTACTTTTTGGGGAAAAGAGTTATGCATTTTTCAACTCTTTGTTCATTGGGCCAATTGTCAAACTCTCCAAGGGTCAATAGTTTGACATTTTGCTAATTTTCAGCAGACCGTTTACAATGAGGATTTCCCTTTTTGTATATTTTGTATCAAAAATGCTTTTTGTATCAAAAATGCTTTTTTGAATATACTATTTTTATATAAATATACTTTAATGTCCTATTTTATATATTCAAAATAGAATTTCGAATATACTATTTTTATATAAATATACTTTAATATCCTATTTTATATATTCAAAATAGAATTTCGAATATACTATTTTTATATAAATTATTTGTGGCTAAATACTAGAACTTAATAAACTGTTTAAAAAGGGGAAATCCTCGCTGCCGTCATCTATATTTTAACATACGAACTTTCGACTTGCGAGAAGTGAATATCCATTCCAGATGTACGAGAATACACGAATTTCCTTAAAAGTACTAAAAATTATTCAATCAATTTAGTTAAATAAAAATAAGGTTTCGAATATTTATTATTTTTATCGCATACAAAAATTATTTGGGATCGTAAAATTATTACAGAAAAATTTAATTTATGAGAGACATAAAAGTTTGTTATATGTTTGCACGTGTTTTGAAATGATCTTTTCTACATCAAATGTGTGTTTATACAAATAGATCACAATATATAATCTAAAAATCGAATATTATATGAGCATACTTTAAAAAAATTAATAATAATACTATACCGATGAAGTTCTGTAAAGGATATCTCTTCTTTTAATTATATGTATCCATGCAATAAATCCCTTTAGAGAAAGATATTAACAAACAGTAAAGAAGCCGAAAAAAGGAGTTCAACATTTTTGTAAACAGCCGATAAGTCTGGAACAAAAGTATTAAGTGGCGTGTAATTTGGCGAGACTGGAAAACAAAATGGCTGCAGATGAATGGGCCTGGATATTTTTCAAAGCATTCGCCGTATTGATATTTACGACATTTCACCGTTTAAAGACGTTTTGTGCCACTTGAAAGAAATAACTAAAATAACATTTTTCTCCCAAAGAGAACTGTATGTATGAAAGTTTTGAAACTAATTCGTACACTTTCATCTTTAAGAGCATTTTGAGTACGTATTTGTAACAGAAATTTTAAGTAAGCAGATCCCTATCGTACATCTCCAGCGCTAATCTATATCAAAAATTTGTAGGTTTTCAAGCACTTTCGCATTATTAGCCACCTACAATTATTTGTCGTATCGAATGATCCAGACTTTTAATGCATTTAATTCCCCTTAATGAGGACATCGACAAATACAAAGCGTTTTTTTCCAAAATGTGTGTTCCGTATTAAAAGTTCGTTATTGAAAAAAAAAATTCAAACTCCTTTACCACCAACTCTAATCTGTTTAAATGTTTAGACATTTATTTAAATCTTCATTTTTTATTACTGTCACCTACATTCATTCAGCGTTAAGGCTGCTGTGTACTAAAACTATTGGATTCTCTCACGTCAATGTTAACTTATAGAGAAAAAAATGTGTCCAAGGACAGCCGACTTGGATTTATTAAAAAAAAAAAAATTGTACTCCGTAATAGAGAAAGAAATTTTACACCTTTGAACATATTTCCTATTTAAATAAAATGCAAATAATAATTTTAAATTCAAATTATTCGGGGGGGGAGTAAATCTGATATAGTTTGTTTTAAACGCTCCTAAATTCCTTTGGTGGACGAAATTTATAAATTGGATCCTGTTTCAATGTGAGAAAAGTTCAGTCTATCTGAAAATACCATTTTCATTGGCTTATCAGTATTTAGGTAGCTGAAAACAGTAGACAACATTTCTCAAAAGGTTAAAATAGAGGTGAGCGATTCCAATTGGGTTAGTACACAGCTGTCTTAATGGCTCATCCTGAAGTGCCTCAGCTAGGGGTTTGCAGAACAGGGTACCCGGGGGGAAATTTTTGGAACTAAATACCGGGTTCTAATAGTTGTAAAACCGGGTATTTGAAAGTAGTAAATCTTAGGTTTATATAAATAGTATTTTAAAGGAGATAAACATCTTTTCCACGCTTCTCAATTATTAAATTTCTAAATGTTTAGAACCTTTTTTCTTTAGCGCATCCACAGCATTAACTCCTCGACGATCTCGGAAGTTAATTCCCTCCTGCTGTAAAAAGATATGCCTTCGAGTGTCATTTGCTTTTATTGATTTATTTCGTACACGATTTTCAAAAGAAATTTTATTTGTTGCAGTTATAAACAGCAAAATTTTATTCGATTTTATAATATTTAAAATTATGCAATCTTGTCTTCGACGAATTTATAATTGAGTGGCAAATTGAAAATAAAAGCATACAATTTTCACAAAGAAAAAGAAAAAGGGCAATATGGGGAAGTGTTGGGTTTTTGAATGATTTTTCCGTAAGTTAAATTAAATTAAATTAATTAAAATGATTTTTTCCCTCACGAAGTGAACTAAAATTATTTTACTATAAATATAGTTTTTCCATTAATATTTAGGGCAAAAGTTTTGTATTCAAAACCGGGCAATACCCGGAAAACCGGTTCTAAATATTTTAATCCAGTTCTACAATCAGTGTATTTGTCATATTGATAATTTAATATTACCTTAACCCATGTTTTCCCAAAGTTAGCAATACCACCCACTAGGGGAGTTGGAATAACCTAAGGGGTGGTCAATTTAAACTTAAAATCAGCTACCAACAGTTCTGGCTGCAAAAACAGATATCGATACATTATCCTGAATTTTAGCTATAGAACAAAAGTTTTTAATTGCATTTCCTTCATTCTATTGAGTGGAATATGGGTTAAGGATAGTCACAAATCTGCTTGCTAAAAATAGAAACCGACTTCAAATAGCGAATCTCGATGGTATAAAATGGTTCTGCGAAATATAGATACGAACATAAATAAATTTATAACAGCGCATCAAGTTTATAGTTCTCATTAGGATTAGTTTTAATGTTATTCGTAATTTTTACTTGAACATCATCCTTCGTTATCTTCATTTTCTTTGTGTAATACAAGTGTTACTATGATTGGTTTTAAGAAATAATTTTATTGCTTCATACTTCAAGGTGTCTTATTGACAACATCCTTCTTTAATATGTTGAAGGACGTGGGTAGAAATATAGATACATAAAAGGACGGAAGTTTGTCACTGCATTTCTGTTTGTTCGCTTATGAATAAAAATTTCCAGGAGGGCCATTCTCCAAACGTTTATCATTGTGAGACTAATAAAAATGTTTAACGTTTCAAGGATGTAAACCCAAAAAGTTTTAAGGGCGATACGGGTAGTCTTAGTGGTAGCGCGTCGGGTTTCGGTACCGAGGGAGCTCGGTTCCAATTCCGACTAGCGTCATTAAATATCTCTGTGTCTAGTCCGGATAATGGCACGTTAAATCTCAAGACCGGTAAGCCTTTCTATGAGACCAGGGTCGGAAAACCAAACCAATGTCTCCCTTTCTGCCAGTTTTTTTTTTCTTTAGAACGGACATACAGGGTTTGTATAAAAAATATCGGGAAAAGTTTCGGAAAAATAAATTTATTTGAGATATTGCTACAATTCCTGAAAATCTTCAAAATACATTCCTTGGGAGTCGACACACTTTTGCCAGCAGCTTTTTCACGACTGGAAGTCTCCCTGTTAGGCGAAATCCGGAACATCCTTAAGGGCACGCATGCAAGCTTCTTTGACGGCACTTAGGGTCCCATTGGGGGTGTCCTTTGACGGAGGATTTCACATTTTGGAATAGGAAATAGTCTGCTGGTGCCAAGTCGGGACTGTTGGGAGAAGGGGGTTGGGGAATCATCGCGATGCCGTTTATTGTCAAGTACTCGGTGGCCTTGGAGCAAGTGTGGCTGGTTGCATTGCGTCATCCGTCAAGACCTTCAGGACGAGTTTAGTGCAGATATTTCGCGTCGACAAATTTTCAGTGATAATGCTGTGTACTGTCATCTTATCAATGCTAATTTTACCTGTGACCATGCGCACACTTAACCAACGGTCTGAATTCAGCACTTCACGCACTCGTTGCACGTTGTCGTCGGTTCTAAAGGTCGCCGGGTTCGTCCTCCACAGTTTCTCGGCCATCTTTGAAGAGCTAGTGCCACTTAAAAACAGTAGTTTGTGACATACTTTCATCCTTGAACACTTGGCGAATCATGCCCAACGTCTCCGTACCCGATTTCTCCAGTCCAACACAAAATTTGATGGAGTACCGTTGTTCAATCGTTCGCTGAATTTTTCGCTTGCTCCGAGTCACTCGACAGGGGTCCACAAAAAACACGATCTAGCCCGAACGAGCGCTCTCGCAAGCGACTGGCACTTGGTGCGTCTTGTAGGTCACATCCCGCACCACCGAGCATGCATGGTACGAGCACTCTCCGACGTACAGTCACGTCAGGAAAAAAATTGCTCCCGATACTTTTTATACAAACCCTGTATATTTGCTTACATTAGAATATTACATAATCTCATACATGACGCTAATTAAAGTTTCTTTTATTTTCCCAAATGAAAATGTAGTTTTGCTCGACTAGATTTAAAAGCCTTTTTCTGCCAAGTGGTTGGTTTGGTTTCGAGCGTTGCGGCCATTTTTTGATACACGAGGGCTAATTTGACCAGGGCCTATTGCTTAAAGCCGATTCCGAACTTCTACAAACGTTCATGCCAAGAGGGGTACTCGAACCCACAGACTGTTCCAACCCCCAAGCTCGGCCATCATCCGGATCCGTCATGTAAAATATCGCATGTGAATACGGAAAATTTCATCCAAATTTCTTTATTATGATGCCCATTATATGCGGGGAAAAACTGATAATTCTATCTCAAATTATAGTAAAAAGAAAGTCTTCGTTTTCAAGATCTGGTTTTCATAAAAAAAATTTGTGCGGTCGGGGGACCCCCATCAGGAACGAAGTTCCTTACGTTATTTTTTCAACCCTATACGTGATTTAATATGTAGATTTCTATTGATTATATTAGTGTATTTTTGTCTCGCCAAAAAGCGCAGCCCTCTTTTATTCAACCAACTCTCTCTCTCTCTCTCTCTAATTTGTATATTTTATTTATATTTTTTTATCATTTTTTCAAAGCAAAAATGTAAAGTAAGGACTTATTATTAATATTTTAGGAAAAATTGTCATTTATTAAAAGTTAAATATAAAATAGTGAATTATAAATTATATATAAAAAATAAAAAATAAAATTGTTTCTTATTCTCATGCGAAAGATATATATATAACATACCTAGCAAAGATTCAATGTTTCATTTTGCTGTACTTATTCTTTTTGATTCTGCCGGAATTATTGTTGACATTGAGCGTTTGTTTTTGGTATTTTTTTCGCACTCTGAAGTTGATTTTGGATTTTTTTTTCTCTTTCGATACTCTTTTTGACTCTGATGATATGATTTCACTATTATTTCTCTGTAATGCCTGTAAATACTAAAAAGTAAAACTCGAATCACATGTATATTAAATGAATGTAAACAGCAAATACTTGTATTAAGTTATGTGATTTATTAACTTACTTTTCTAAGTTTGCATTATTTACACTTGCTGCAGTTTCTGTTTCTCGACTTTCCATTATAAAATTGCAATATTGACACAATATAAATCCCTTGAGAATTAAAACAATAACAAACAAAAAAATAAGTTTAAATAATATTTACACGTGTTTAGAATTTAGGTTATACAGCTGACCGCGCACAATGCTTGCTGCTCGAACATACACACATACAACTGCAGTTTCTGTTTCTCGACTTTCGATTATAAAATTGCAATAATGACACAATATAAATCCCGTGTGAATTCAAACAATAACTAACAAAAAATAGAAAAATATAAAATGGCATTTTCTTCGCACTCTGAAGTTGATTTTGGATTTTTTTTTCTCTTTCGATACTCTTTTTGACGCTGAGCATATGATTTCACTATTATTTCTCTGTAATGCATGTAAATAGTAAATAGTAAACACTCGATTCACATGCATATTAAATGAATGTAAACAGAAAATACTTGTATTAAGTAATATGATTTATTAACTTACTTTTCTAAGTTGGCTTTATTTACACATGCTGCTGTTTCTTTTCTCGACTTTCCATTATAAAATTGCAATAATGACGCAATATAAATCCCGTGTGAATTAAAACAATAACAAACAAAAAATAAGTTTAAATAATATTTAAACGTGTTTAGAATTTCCGTCCACAGATGGCGATGCGGCCATCCACATAAGGCTTTTTCTTACGTCACGATTTCTGCCAGTTCACTCCACTGTAAGCCGCGTAAAAGAACTTCATTCCAAAAATGTTATTTTAAATATGAAGTTATCAAACAACTGTTAAATGGTCACTATAAAAATTTTTTTATGTATAATCGTGGTCTGGTTTTCAGCCTTGGTATCAGTCATAATCTGTACAAGGGAACGAATAATTATCAGTGTTTAAAAAATACTTATTTGTACTAAAAATTGATATTCACTGGATTTTTTTTTTTAAATTCATAATCTGGAATTTTTTTAAATACAATTTTTTTCGGTTATATCATTTCTCTTAAAAATTTCTTATTTTTATGTCAATAAACATTTAGAGGTGTCATAGAAAATACTTTTTGGGCACAAGACCTTATTCAAATGTATTTCGATTTATTATAATTGTAACGGAGGTAATACAAAGTGGACTGTAATAAGTAACAATTTTATTGAAAGCGGTGACGCAACATGGGCTTGAAAAATGGCAGCTGAAAGCGACGCGACTTACTCATTTGGAACTAGTTTCACACTAGTGTTTTTTCATACAACCAAAAGGTGGCGCTACAATCGCCGGAAATTGCCGTGATCAGTACGGAACATTCCGCCGGCCTTGAAATAACATTTCAATACACAAAAAAAATTTAAAATAAACACATTATAACTATACTAATATAAGATACAACAATACAATAATAAAGAAAAGAAGTAAACATAAGAAAGTTCAATTTTGCTTTGGCAAAATACATATCTTTCATATAGCTCTATTTAGTACAGCAGTGGGAGTTTGTATTATCACTACTCGAACCTTACAGTCTGTGCCTTTAATGGGTTCTTTAATTCTACCTATGGACCATTTTCAGGGGGGGGGGGGGTATATTGTCCTCCTTGATTAAAATTAAATCACCCACCTCTACATTATCTTTTTCAAATTTCCATTTCAATCTTTGTTGTAAGTTAGTTAAGTAATCATTCTTTCACCTCTTCTAAATGCCTTGCACTAATTTGGTTGTTAGTTGCCATCTAGATAGTCTATTGTCATTTATAGCTACAAACTCGGGTTCGGGGATAGAATTTAGCGGGCGCCCTACTAAAAAGTGTCCCGGTGTTAAAGCTTGAAAGTCATTAGGGTCTGATGACAATGGGCAAATAGGTCTCGAATTTAAAATAGCCTCTATTTGTGTGACGGCCGTTAAAAATTCTTCATAGATTAAATTAGTTTTACCAACTGCTCGCTTTAAATAATATTTGAAGAATTTTACCCCTGCTTCCCATAATTCTCCAAAGTTTGGGGATCTAGGGGGGATAAATTTTCAAGTTACCCGCTCTGAGGACAAATAGTTTCCAAGCTGTTCATTTGGCTCTTGAATTAATTTGTACAGTTTTTTAAATTCACCACATGCCCCAATGAAATTCGTGGCGTTATCTGTGAAAATAATCGCGCTTATTCCTCGTCTTGCAATAAATCTTTTAAGACATGCGATAAAGGACAATTATGTCAAATCCGAGACTATTTCCATATGAATAGCTTTAGCCACAAGACAAATAAAAATTGAAACATAAATCTTTTTCAATATACATTTTCGTTGATAAAGAATTTTTATAGAAAAGGGTCTGCAGAGATCCACGCCGGTAACCTTAAACAGTGCGTTAGGAGTTACTCTATCAGAAGGTAAATTACCCATAATCTGTACAGCAGGTTTAGGGTTTTGCTTAAAGCAAATTACACAATCGTTAACTACCTTCCTTGCTGTCAATCTGCCATTAATGGGTCAAAATTCTTGACGTACGGTATATAGGAGAGTTTGTGGGCCTGCAAAATGGTTCTTCCTGTGAAAACGCTCAAAAATCATTCGAGTCCATTTATTACGCTTGGGAATAATAATGGGGTGTTTCTGATCAAACTTTAAGTCAGAATAGCATAAGCGACCTCCAACTCTTAAAATGTTGTTTTCGTCTAAAAATGGATTTAAAGTTTGCAATCCACTACCTTTGGGCACAGGTTCTTCGTTTAGAAGATCTATAATCTCCTTTTCAAAATATCTTACCTGGACGGCTTTAATTATAGATACCTCCGACCACCTCAGTTCCTTGGTGGTGAGAGGTGCTTTTACTTTGTGGCCTGTCTTACAATTACTAAAAAATCTAAAAATATATGACAAAATACGAATTAACTTCAAATAATTATTAGTTAAACTTAAAAATACATCAAAAAATTGTCCCTTGTAAGAATTAGAGTTTTATCGGAGTGCCTTTTGAGTTATATTTAAATATTGTTCATTTTCAGTAGAAGGATAGTCAGGAATATCCTTTAGAACAATAATATCCGCTTGTAGGAATGTAGGCCCTTTCCAACACAAAACACTTGATGAAAGGTCTTTAGCATCTAGTCTCCGTGAAATAATGTCTGCCGGATTCTGCTTGGAGGAGACGTGACCCCAGTGAAAATTTCAGTCAGTCGTTGAATGTTACTAACTGTATTCCCGACGAAAATTTTTAGTTGATGAGGCTTTTTATCCAAGAAAGAGCGTAGTTGAGTCTGACCATAAGAACACTGATTCAACTTGTAGATGTAATGATGTTAAACATTTTCTCATAAGTTGAGATACAAGTAGACAAGCATTTAATTCTAAACTCGGGATTGTTACCTTTCGAATTAGTGCTACTCTTGATTTACTGCAGAGTAATTGACATTTTACAGTGTTGCCATACGCTATAGACTATATGCAGATAACTGCACCATACGCATTTTCTGAGGAGTCTGAGATTAAAATTAACTTAATAGTGAACTAAACTTCTAATAATCCATCCGATGTGTGTGTATGCTTTAAAGAAATAAATAGTAATAAACTGTGTCCCTGGAAAACTGAATAACACAAATGAACTGTTATACCCGGAGGTAAGTATTAATATTTAATATGCAAGGAAAATATATTGAAAATCATCTTGACTAAATTCTTTTCGCAAGAATCTTTTAATCCCAAATAAATTTGTCAGTGAAGAGGGGTTAGACTTAGCAAGCTATATGGGGGATTTGAAGACAGCAGGCAAAATTTCGAAAAAAGAATTTGGTATACATATACCACCTACGTACCCAGCAGGTTTGGACATAGGTTTTAATCTTGTAACGGGCTCCTCTTGAAGGCTTGCTGATATGTGCTCTAGATGGAAGGAATTCCAAATGCGAAATTTCTCTCAATTTTTATCTCGTGATTGAGAAAGAGCACAAAATTGTTTTATCTAAACTTTTAAAAATTTCCTCAAACTGATAGTTACTCACTAACTATTCATTCAATCCACTACAAAGAAAAATACTTTTAGACCAACATCATCATAGAGAACAATTCTGATGGTGTTATAGTAGAGAGAATTCGAAACGATCGTGCTAGTAGCATATTTGACCTTCGTTTCGAACAATTATTGCATTCATGATCCCATTGTATTATTGTATAACCACGATCTTCAATGCTTCTCGCGTTTACTTATCCTTGTTAACACTCATAGAGTATTTCTCAACAATTAACCACCTGTGAATCTTTCATAAAAAAATGGACCCACGTTTATCAAATTGACACATACGGCGAAAAATAGAGGAAACGTCAAAATAAAATATTTTTAAAAAATCTCAATACTTCATGAAACAATGTAACATGTTTCATGCATTATTCTCTGTAACAAGACTGGGTTAACACGCGAATTGATTGTAACAAGAAAATGAACGTTGTAACCTTGCTGTATTATGAACGCTATGGTGTTGATTCATTTGCGACGTGTCACGGTCGCTTTGAAATTCCAATAGATTTCGCTAGTTTTAGCATTAAAGGATGCTGTGTACTAACCCTATTGGTTTCGCTAGAAATTATGTCCAAGGACTGCCGACTTGGATTAAAAGATTTTTTTTTTTAAATTTTACTCCGTAATGGAGAAAGAAATTTTAAATCTTGGAGCACTTTTCGTTTAAAAAAATGTAAATAATATTTTCAAATTTAAATTATTTTGGGAAAATAAACCCTTGTATAGTGTGTTTTAAATGCTCATAAATTCCTTTGGTGGACGAAATTTATAAAAAGAATCCTGTCGCACGGTGCAGAAAAGTTCAGGCTATCTGCAAATACCAATTTTATTTGATTTCGAGCATTTATGTATCTATAAATAGTAGACACATTTTCTCTATAGGTTAACATTGAGGTTAGCGAATCCAATAGGGTTAGAATATAGCAGTCTTAATGTGGTATCTTTGAGTTTGACACCTCGGACCCCCAGACCATTAAGGTCTATCGTCCATGAAACACCTGAAGACTAGTCACTACGTAGCAAGAGCCTGAATACGCAGTAGAGGGTTAATTTCCCAAGTTCGGATGCATTTTCAATTGCTGTGGGGCTGAAGGCTGCCGGATATACAGTACAGATCTGCAATCCACCCAAGGCACCCCCAGCCCCTTTCTTAATGTGGTATAATTTTAGAAGGATTAAAAACTCAAAATATTTAGAATTGGCCAAATTTGCTTATGATGTCAAACCTATCATCATTGGGCTTGGTGGTAATAAGTAATTTTCGTTATCTGAAACACAAAGACATTGAAAAAATGAAAGGGAATGTGTATGTATATCAGACAACAGTAAGATATCAGTTTCTCTTTACGAACGATGTTTTCCATGCGATACTGCTGATAAAATCGCGAGAAGTTTACAAGAATTCGCCCACACATTTGAAAACTAAACTATATTTACTTTTAAAGCGAAGGAATGACGACTAATTGCGCAGTTTCGTGTCAGCATCTTTTACATATATGGAATTATTAGCCTATTTTTAATCCATTTGGAATTTACATCTATAAATAACTAACCAGGTGGAGGAAATATTGATAAAAGTGAATCGTTCGGTCCCACATTTTCACCAAAATTTCGCCGAGTCATTTTAGCGACATAGGCTTGGCGCGTTGTTGGGTTTTATAGAATGGAAATAATTCAAAGCACTGCGTCATACTTCTTCCTCCCTTGCTACGGAAAAGCTAAGTATCGCAAGGGCGTATCGAAAGTTCAAATGCAAGTGCGATAGTGATGCGACATCGATAACAAAACATCGATGTTTTGAAACATCGATATTCAATATTAAACCATCGATGCTAATAAAACATCGCCCAAAATCCATCGATGTTTTTAAACATCGATGTTTTAGGATATCCTTTTTTTAAAACTGGTTTAGTAACCTTTAACATTAATGTTACTTCGGTTAGTCGTGGGGAGCGGGAGGGGGAGGTGATTTAATTTTACTCTCTGATTGGGCTGACACAAACGATAAAACATTTGGTTGCTTTTGCCTTGGGCTACATTGATGACTCAAAATTCTCGTTGAAAATATCGACATGTTTTGCCTTCAAATGTCCACATAAATTCGTGGTATTGCCAGAAGTTTTGAAGGACTTAAGGCAAATATTGAATTTTGAAAATTTGTCAGAGATTTTGCAAAAATATTTCCAAAAGGTACTTTTGGGAGTCATCTTACTAATAATATTAACTTGTATATAAAACAGAACAAAAGAATAAAACCCCATGGAAGATTCTGGAGTGTCAGGAACATTCCAAGCGCACTGATTGGTTCATTGGTTGTTGATTGCCATTTGTCTGTTTGCTAAGGAATTGTTCCGTCTTTTATATTCCTCCTTTTCAGAACTGAAACTTACATTTACTGAGCGTGAAAATTATGCTACGTGGTAAATTTTTTATTATGGTACTTTTTCATTTAAAAAAAAACATCAAGCAAAAAACATCGATGTTAGAAAAACATCGGCTTCAATAAATCGATGTTTAAAATATCGATGTCTTTATCAAAACATCGATGTCGCATCCCTAAAGTGCGATACTATTCAATATTAAAACAAACTTACCTCTGGAAGTATAATCTTCGTAGGCGTAAATGGCTATTTCGCGTCTCTGAGATATCTGCCACCGCTACGCTACGGCCCTAATTGTTATTCCACGGGATCCATCTACCGCCGGTTACGCCATGAATCTGTTGGCGATAGCAATCAGTAAAACATAACTCAGTATACATTGGCTTTGGTTGTATAAATATTTTCATATTCGCCAATAATCTACGTGGTAGCGTACAATTCAGGGTTAACCAACAAACGCTTTTACTATCGAAAATGTAATAGGTTTGGTTCTATAAATATCATTGTAATATTTGCAAATAAACCACGCTTGAGCGCACAATTCAAGGTTGACTAACTAATGCTTTTAACATGGAACACGCAATAGCTTTGGTTGTCAAAATAGTATTCTAATATTTTCCAATAAACCACGGAGTGTACCATTCAGGGTTAACTAACTAACGTTTTAAATATGGAAAATGTAATAGCTTTGGTCGTATAAATATCATTGTAATATTTATCAATAAACCACGTGGGAGTGTACAGTTGGGGGTTAACTAACAAACGCTTTTAACATCATAAAAAATGCTGCTATAGCTTTCGTTGTATAAATATCGCTGTCATATTCACAAACACACAACCACGTGGGAACATACAATTAAATTTTAACTAACAAACGCATTTAACATATAAAATGGGATAAAATATTTACAAAAATTGAACATACCTTTAGTTGCCTGGTTATTTTGCACACTAGTTCAACTCCAGAGCATAAGAGGCATTTAAAGCGAAACAAATAATCATACGCATTTAAACCTTTGAGGGGCGCCGTTTGCCCAGTACAAACGCAGAAATCTAGTCTTTTTTTTCACTTATATTCAATGTATTCTAGTTAAATGAGCAGAAAATGACTAGTACTGCCATCTGTTATCAGTTTAAAGAAGTAAAAACATTTTGCAAACCTTCAATTGGAAATTTTTTCCAAGATTCTTTAGGTTAAAAAAAAATCAGGGAAAAAAAATCTGAACCACGCAAAAGGTGGAGGTTGTTGCCCCTGAAACTTATGTTAACTTATGTAAGGAAGGAATTCAGCATCACCTACCTAACACACGATACTATAGAAGGTTCAGTTCAAATTTTATAATATGCCCTAAAGCGAAAAAAGTAAGAATTTTCCTGCCAAATTAATAAAGTTCAATTAAATATCACCTAATCTGGCATCTTTAACGAAATTTTAAAACTTTAGAAATGGTTGCCATGTTTGGCGATAATCGTATGGGACCGTACAATTCAGTGTAACCGAAATCTTCATTAAATAACTTTTTACCTATGCGAGAAAATTCTCCTAGTTAGTGTTAAAAAGAGACACAAAAAACCCCACTAGTCAGTTTTTTTTTTTTTTTTTGCAAAGGTGTCATCTGTATGAAGGTTGTGAAAGTCTTCAGTGCACCTTCATTTTTATTTGTAATCTTTATTTAAAGGTCTTGACTCATGAATGTGGTTTTCAGTCCATTCAGGAGATTGTAATGGTTATAAACCTTGTTCTTAAGTCAGGGCCGTGCTTAGGGGTGGGCGAACTGGGCTTCCGCTCAGGGCCGCCCTTTTTATTCCTCATCGCAACACTTTTCTAAATGTTACGGGTTTTTAAGAAATCCCTCATTTTTCTCGGTTTCTACAATTTATGTTATAAAAAAATATATGTTTCGATTTTTTGAAAAGAATCGCAGAAAGAAATTTAATTGACGAACTACCCTTTCAGTTCGAAAAATTTCTCGGTTATAAAAACATGATTTATCTTCAATTCAGTTAGAGTAAAACCTTGATTATCAATTGGGGTTGTCTTTGTAAAAGTGTTTCGCTCAGGGCCGCAAAAACCCTAAGGATGCCCATGCTTAAGTCCTGGTAGTAAGCCTTCCTGGATACTAAAAATTCTTTCACCTGTGGTAATAAATTTAAAAACCTCTCAAGTACCTTTCCTCTACTGATCTCTCCCAATCAAATATTTAAACTCACATTGTCAAAATTATCTAAAATCAAATTTCTAGACTCAAATGCCTAAAATTTAGATATTTGTACGGCGGTCACTTTAAAATTGTTTCATGGGCATCGCGTTGCCGACCTATGATCTACAGTCTTGTAATAGTAAAATATTAAATGAAATATTGTAACAAAAATTTATTTCTAAAAATAAACGTTTATAAATATATTTTATGTTTGTTTTAATTTCTCTTTTTTTCTCTTTTTTACATTATTTACGTGTTTATCAGCTGGATATTTATTTAACCATGTGTGTTTAACAGCAATTCATAACTATATTTTTCTTTCATTAATAGAGCGTATTTCACAGGTATCTAGTAATATGAAAATATTGCATGTTTGCATGCGCATTTTAATATTATGCAGAAAATCCACTTTTTAGCTATCACATGCTCACACGAATAATAAATGAAAATTGAATTTATAGTTTTCTTCCGTTCCCTGATTATCACTATTGATTCACCTGAGAGGATGTAGACTTGTTACGTAATTTTAAAGGATATCAAGATAAATAGTTATTCCCGCTCTTAGTTATACAGACTACGCCTACTTCAACTTTAAAAAATGATATTCACTATAAATATGATGATCTAATTTAGGACTTCAGAATCGATGTAGGCTACCTCTTTGTATAGTTTTACAGTCGATGACGATTCAGCGAATAACTGGCAGAAGTATGACACCAATGTATAAGAAGTATTCCCTCTTCAAAGTAAAGTTACTCTTTTTCTTGATGTTCAATTTCGAAACGGATGTATCTGCTATCGGTCTTGTATCCGGATTAGATAAAATGGTGGAAGAGAGTTTTGACTGCTTCTGGCACGTCGTGTGTGTTTTGAGTAAGTTGAATATTCAATGATTATATTATTTTTTATATTTTGTGAATGTTTACAGTTACTCTATAAACTGGAATATACGTTCGTGTGTACAGCACTGCATACATTTCCTGCACAGTTACGAATAATTTTTAATTGCTATTGATCATAAAAGTAAATTTTGGAAGGACATTAAAATATTGATAGATTTGATACAATGTTAATGTTTACAACCTCACCGAGTTTCAATACTGCTGAATCACAAAAAAAAATCTAGAAATTAAATAAAAGGGTTAAAGTCTAGCCAATTTGTGTTTGGGTTTCTTTTAACTGTTACTTTTGCTGAGCATGCAACTAAATTTGTAAAATTCAGAAAAAACGTTGAATGTATGCTGTTAAATATAGAGTGTTAAAATCAAGAGACAAAAATGTATAACTGAATAACAGTTTGATATTTATTGGGTTTTCATCTTGACCTTTCTTTTAAAAATGGGGTAAAGTTACATTCACAGCTGTCAAAACCCTGAAAGTCTCCGAATTATTCTCTCCCCTTTCCAAAATTAAAATAGAGATCCAGGAATGAACAGTCATTTACTTCTCCACCAACCAACTGTTCAGTCTCTATTTAAAACGATATCATTGTTCCAACTAAAGATTTCCTTATAAAGAAAATTAGTTAAATGACGAATAATAACGAATAATAACAACGAATAATAACGAATAATAACCAAATAACGAATTTATTTGAATGATTAAAAACAGCCAAAACAACTACTTATTGTATAACTACTTAAAGTATGAAGAACTAATTGCTCAAATAAACTCATTTCACAGTAAATTTCGAATATGGTAAAATTTAAGGATTCATATTTTGCATTAAAATTAATGCCAAACAAATAATAAATAAATAAATAATCTGTAATTATTTTCTCTGTTAGCTTTTATATGAAAATTGTTCAATCATTGTTTAAAAATTTGTATTAGCGTAACATTACAATTGTGACAGTTCTCAAAAACGGTAATCCACCTCAAATTTCATTAAACAGTTTCTTATCGAATATACTTGTCTGTATAAAATTTAGTGTTAGGTATATAAAGTCAAGATTCCTCAAATATTTCTGTACAAGAAGAAAATGGTAAATAGGGTACATCTGGTCACGATGCCTAATGTGAAAAAAAATGTAAAACAGAAGCATTTGTAAAAATTTTAATTTATGTTATATTGGTAAAATTTATAGTTTCATAGCTGCTTGTACTTATGTGTTACAGAGGAACCTTTAGCAATAAAGAAAGCTGCGGATGCACTACATGATGAGGTAATATACATACATATATTTAATTTCTAAGTATATATTAAAAACTACTGGTTATATTGTGTAGTTAACGAGAGTCTATATTAGATGGTATAACATTTAGGAAAAGCTGCACATGTTTTACGGCGGTTAGCGGTGCTATCTGGCACGGGCCGGAATAAGAATCGCGGTCCCCAAAATAGATGTTTCTAATGTCTCCTCATACGGATTAACGGTGGTTCATACAAAGCTCTCCCACTCTCATAATGATATAACCGAGTTTCGTAGTGTATATAGGCAAATGTTCAATGGGTGAGAGATCTGGAGAGCGTGCTGGCCAGGGCAACAGTCGAACACCCTCCGTGTCGAGGTAGGTCAGGACACGACGGGCAACATGCGGTCTTGCGTTATCTTGTTGAAAGATGACGTCTCTGAGGCCTCGAAGATAGGGCACAGCACCGGCCTTTAGATCTGAGAAATGTAACTCTGGCTGTTCGGATTACTGACGACGCGAGCACATTGTGTCGTGTACTCAATGGCTGCCCGTACCATCACACCAGGTGCAGAGCCCGTATGACGATATCGAATGTGAGCAGGTCACGTGCGTTCTCCTCGGTGCCTCCAGACACAAATAGGTCCATCAAGAGGCTGCAAGCTGAACCACAACTCGTCTGAAAAGACGACGTGGTGCCACTCCTGTACCCAGTTTCGTCGTTGAGCTGTTTAGTGAGTAGTAAATTTAGTGTTAGGTATAAAAGTCAAGTTTTCTCAAAAATTTCTGTACAAGAAGAAAATGGTTAATAGGGCACATCTGGTCACGATGGAATATATGCATCACTGACGCCGCTTCGTCTCAATGCTGCAGTGTCAAGGGAAGGCACAATAATGGTCGCCGTGCTGACAGTCCGTGCTACTCCAGACGTCGTCGCACTGTCCGTGCGGATACTTGTCGTGCTGCATACAAGCTCATTTCCCGACTCAAGGTCCGTGATGTGGCTGTACGATCCTGCAAGTCCTTCCTGACAACATGTCTGTCCATTCGGGCGTTAGTGGCGGGAGGCCGTTCAGATCCTGCATGGCGTTCAGTATAATCCTACTTAACCCATCGATTCCATATTCGCATTACAGTCGTTTGATTCCGACCAATGCGAGTAGCAATATCGCGGTACGATAAATCGCACTCTCGATTAGGGTTTTCAATTTTGAGCAAATTTTTTTAAACCCCGGGTTTCGGGTTTGACGGATTTTTTTAAAATTTAAAACCTGAGTTTACTTCGTTGGTTCCAGGGGGTCAATAGCAAAGAACTAAAATAATAAATAGTTTATTAGAAGCATTTAATTTACTTCAGAATTTCAAATAGAAAAAATAACAGTAAATAAATTTAATGTTAATAAACATATACATATGTGTATAACATAAATAAAAGTGGTACAAATATGTCATTTTTCATAAAACTGCCGTACAACCATCATTGCACTCAACGTATCATCATTGAGTCGGCTTCTGAGTTTAATAGCAAAGAGACCCATTACAGAAAATGCTCGTTCTGCTTCCACTGAAGTTGGTCGAATTGTTGTTAAAGACCTGAAAAGTTTATCTAGCATTTCATGTCGGCTTTTTGTAACCCGAATTAACTCAATTTCTTTTCTTATAATATATGGACCAGATTTTCATTTTTTTATGATTTTACTTATTATCATTCTCCAGAAGAAACATTCTAAGCTCATCAGATAGGGACATTTGTTCAGTACAAGCACCAGTACTTGTAGCATCATCTTCAATTCCTTCTTTAACTCCCACCTCAACTGCTACTTCTGGTTCAGGCTCTGAGCCATTAACATTTACGTTGAATAATCGTTTTATTGAGGTTGTTGCCAGATCAAATATTTTGTTTTTAAAAATTTTACTGCCAAACTCGTCATATGATTCATTGACGAAATTGGGATTTAAAAAAAAATTAATGAGATGAGCCGGCTCTGGGTTTCGACGCTCTTTGAATTGAATTTCAAATTTTTCAAGTAGAACATACGCCATAGGAGGGTTTAGATTTCTTAGCTTATTCACTGTAAATGCTAATACTGTTTCAGAGAGAGTAAGATCGGCACATAACTTTACATAAATATTGGACTGCGACTTCAAGGGGAGTAAGCGCATCACATAATTCTTTAATCTTGTCTAATTCCTGATTATTGAGATCAAAGTGATAATCTAGTTGAAGCATTGCGATTTTAACTTCCTTTCCTCATCTCATATAAACGTTGTAGCCATTTTAAAAGATAATTCCATCGGGTTTTATAGTCCAGCAAAAGATTCTTCTCTTTACCAAAGGTTTCCTAAGTCTGTGGTTGCAGATTTGTATCATTACGATCAGGGGACTTTCGAAACATTTTGACCATTTTCCTGACTTTTACAATAATCTTCTGAAGTTCAGGAATAAATATTGTTTGTTTGTCCTTGTACTCGGTGGGTTCTTCAACAGAATCCTCATTTTCATCTTTATAGTCAGAGTCACATTCTACAATTTGCTCATTTTCTTGGTCAGTCTGTTCTTCTGATCTAATTTCTGAACTTTTATACAGAACATCACAGACTACCAAATGAATGAATGTTTGCATGTGCCATGCAAACAATATGGAATGGGCTACTATAACGGCCATACTTCAACATTATGCTTGCACCATCAGCGATTGAAGCTACCACATCATTATCCAATGAAATATCATACTCGCTGAGCCTTTCTTTTACAATCTGAATTACTCTTTCTACATTTACGCTTCCCATAACTCTAATTTGACCAATTTGAGATTGAAAGCCGGTGGAATAGTGTATATTCAGGTTGATAAATCTACGGTTTCGTATTGATGTGGTTTCATCGAAACTAATTGAAAACGACCATTGCCCTCTTTGATTTCTCTGATTATTTTAATGATTTTGCTCTCCACAGTTTGAAAATGTTTCATAAATAAAAATTCTCTTTGGCTAGGACAACTAGGAAGGAGCACACTAGATGCTTTGAAACAGGGGTGTCCAACCTTTTGTCTTCCTTGGGCCACATTTAAAGATGACGATTGCTTTGGGACACGCAAAAATATACTTAACATTAAAAATAATTAATGGGTAAAAAAAGTATAATATACAGTTAACATATTTCATTATAAATTTTATTTATATTTAAAACGATAACTATAGGAGTCATACTAGTGCATCACTATAGGAAACTGATGCATCAATATCTGGGGCAGTTGAAATGGTTGCAATTCTCAGGGAATTCTCAAGATGTTCATCCGATATTGTAGTTCTAATTTGTCTCTTAGTGTGCTTCACTCTTGAAAATAATTGTTCACAGACGTACGTGTTTCCAAACATTGATGACACGAGTAACGCATAACTGCGCAGTGAGGGATATTTAACTCTGGGTAGGTATGATTTATAAAAAGTCCAACAAAGAGATTCGATTGAATTTTTCTTTAAGTTGGATGTCAGATTGCAACTCAATGCATTCCATTTGAAAATTTGCTGGCAGCATATCTATATCGACACTAATTGGAGTAGCAAAGATGCAAATAAATTGTATATTTTTCCCAAAAGTCCTGAAATCGCTTTTTAAATTCTTGTACGAAATCGGAAAGTAAGGCTGTGTATTTTTTACCATTTTTAGAATTATGCATGGGCAGCATCTCGAAATGAAAAAAAAAATTGAATAACACCATCTTCCAAAATTTTAGTTTATTTCCGCTGATTTATATATATTTAATGTAAATTCTAATAAAATATTAATTATCATAGGAAACGGTAAATATGAGCGGGATATATTAATTATCATATGAAACGGTAATATTTTACCTAACGAAATTAAAATTTTTGTTAATTTTTATGTGTTTTGCCATCTAAGGTCAAACTAACCCGCACCGCGGTTCTAGGTATATCGAAAGTGCCGCGATTCTAGTGTCAATCTGACAACACTCTGGGCCGCAGTAATACTTGCTTTGGGCCGTATCCGGCCCGCGGGTTTGACACCCCTGCTTTAAAAGGTTGTCTTATCAATGAACTATTGGCAAGCTGATGAAATGACATACCATCTACAGCAACTAATTTTGCTATAACCTCTTCAACAGATTCTACATTTTTTTGTGAAATGGTCATCAATTTTTCAAGATTTCAATTTGGGCTCGTCGTCATCACGAAATTTAGAACATGTTAATACTACAATTTGATGTTTTGTCTTCATGTGGCTTATCAAACCTTTTGGAATTTAGCGAGAATCCTTCAGGATTGATGAACGAATATTGCATTTTGCTGTTTCTTGTGATTTGTTAAACAGAAAATGTTTCCATACACCAGATTTGCGCTTCGAGCTTACATCCTCAAAAATATTCATTTTAGGAAATTGTAAACTGTAATAAACTCGAATAATTTTAATTTGTAATTAATACAGCTAAGCTACACAGCATCAAGAAGTGTGCAAACATGCACTTAATTATACGGTGGAGTTTACCCACATTAAAAAGTTATTTTAAAACAAATGAATACATACCTAATAAAAGAGTAATAACTGAAAAAATTATAATATTGTTTTGCTACGCAATAGAAGCAGCGAGAACACAACACAACGAGAGGTATAACTATAAGACTAAACACAAACACAAACCACAGAAAGCAGGCATGGTCAGGTAACTGAAGTATTGCGCAATTCACGCGGCATAACGCACGTGCTGCTGGGAATTCACAACTCATAAAATTGAGTGAAATAGAGCTATGGCGTACGCCGCCGCCAATATATCTCCATCTCACTTCGTCTCGGTGTATTTTTTATTCATTTGTTTGAGAGGCGTACAGAGTCCGACTTGTTAAATTCGATCTTGGTTCCAAATTAAGGAATATAATTGGTATTCTACTGTATTAGATAAATAACTAATTCCTCGTATTTACATTAAAAATTCCCCGGGTTTCGGGTTCGTAAAATTTTTGAAACACCCGGGTTTTCGAGTTCGGGGAAACCCGGGTCGAAAACCCTCCTCTCGATAGGCCACGGTCCTGCAGCTATCGAATTCCGACATGTGCTGGTAGCCGTTTCTCCTCCTTATCCGAGGCATTACACGATCTTCTCCCAAACGAACGACATTCAAATGCGATTTCCGAATGAGAAACCCGCCGCGTAACTTTTCTTTTATGCAGAGTTTTGAGATGCCGTTTCTCCCTCCTGCGTCGTTCGATTGCGCTTAAATACTAATCAATTGCCTATCCCAGCATCTTCTTACTTTTATGCGAATTTGACGTTTATATGATAGTTTCTTCATGGTGTTGCAATTTTAACACTCCATCAGGCGCGTTGATCTGACAGATACACGCGTGTCAATATCTCTGCTCTTGTCCCCTAAAACTGGTTCTTACGGCCTTGACCTTATCAGTATCTGTCCATCTGAGCACATGCTCCTTTGGAATGCAGTAACGACCAGTTCCGTGTAGGAGTATTTCCCGTTTTGAAGATTGTTTGAAGTTTTGTATGTGTTAGATACACGCGCCCGATAACGTTTGTCTCTTGAAGATTTACGGAAGTATTAAGATTCCCTGTACGTTTTTGATTTATCTTTTCCCATGATGAGTGCTAAACGCTTTTTAGATTTGAATAATCAAAAACACTTTGAGCTAGTTCATAGTATTCTATTTAGTGATGGAAATGAGGAATTAAATGTTGAAGAATTTGATGAAAGCGCCCGACGGAGTGTTAATGGCCAGCAGGGTAATATCATTGAGATACCTACCTTGCGAAGAATTTTAGATAAATCGCGCAAATCATGAAAAATCTTTGCTATCAAATATAATAAAACTATTTCGTGAAAAGCAAGAATATTTTTCACAGAAATTATTATATTAATATGTGGGAAAACAAATATGAAGATTTTGTAATTCTCCTTCAAACAGTTCTAAAATTCATTAATACCTCTAAAGAAGTCCTACCAATAGTATATTCAGATGATCAAATTAAACAAAATCGGAAACGAATTTTTAACAAAAACAGTAATAAAAATGTTTTAAAGTCATTTGACCTTTTAAGCTACATTTTATTTCCTTACTAGATTTGTTTTAATTTTTTCTCCTTATTATGGGACTAACATTTCGAAAGTTTAAAAGGTTGCTGTATTTTCCCCTTATCCTATGCCAGACCTTAGTTTCCTCAATATGAGTTTCTGACTGACAGCCCAATACAATTTCGAGTTATTAAAAAAGTAAAGATCGGGTTCTATGGAATGAACAACGTCATGAAATTCAGGGGAATTGGTGATATGGGTTTCTGTGATATCGGAAAGACCATATAACAGAAAAGTTATGTTCAATGGTAGAACAGTTGAAGTTGATTCGCACACGATTTAGATTGAATAGTTTAGGTCGGGGTACTATATCCAATGGTGCAGATTAATTAAAAAAAATTGTACCACTAAGTTCTACGTGCTGGTTTGCCTTGGTTTCGACGTGGTTTGTATCAAGAGAATTCAAAAACATTAACTATAGGGGCTGCCATCGGCATTGTAAGTATCATTTAACTTCTGAATACTTACGATATTGTACACATAGGATTCATTATTTACAGAAGTTTTAGCAAAGAGTTAATTGATATTTGTAGACACTATACTGTAAAAATGAAATATGCTGTTTTGAACATATTGGAGTAATGGAAGCTTACCTATAAATGTAGGAAGATCTATTTCAGATATAAAAGGAGGATATGCAAAACAGGTAATCACGCTCCCCAGAAATATTACACCCTGATACAGAGATATTTTTAACCTCATGCAGCTTTTCGTTTTTACACTAGCTACACAAAATCGTCAGTGCGTTCTTGATTATTCATTTGAGCCCAGGAAGTCCTTAGAAATTTTTTTGAAACTAAATAAACGGGACAAATAAATTTCTATAACTTATCAGGTCTCGCCGGTCGACATGAGCGAGAAACGATGTTTGCTGTGCATAATTTTATCATTTAATAACATGAATTTGATGCAAAAATATCTTACAGGAGAGATTGTTCGTGGTTAAAAAAGTAGTTCCAAATCTTCCAAAAAAACTTCGAATACTGGGAAATGTTGTAAATACGAAGAAAGACGAAATGTGGACCGGTGTTTTTCAGCCAGAAGCATGCAAATGGAGTAAAAAACTAAAGGTTCGTATACGATTGCATAGTTAAAACATGCTAACACTGCAAAAATGAAAAAATCAACTACAATTTGTATGATATCGGGGAAGATTTTAGTTCTTTCCTCCTTGGTCTAGATTGATTACATCTTGTCCGCCACTGATAAAAATTTTGAATAATTTCTCTTTTGGAATATTATTTACTTTCGCCATGACCCTCGGCACTTGTTTTAATTAGAAGCCCGTTTCAGTAAGAGTAAAACCTAAGTCAATGACATTTTGGTATGCGAGAGAGGAAATGGTATGCGAAAAAGAAAATTGATTGACAGAAACGAACAGCTTCAGAATCAATAAAAAACAATTAAAATAATAACAATGCTAGCTAGATTTGAACTATTTAAATAATTTTCCCACAGATCAAGAACTATTAGGTGTGATTGCATGTGTGGACTATTCGCAAATTCTCATATTGGGATAGTCCATTACGGCCTTTCTGAACTGACCGTTAGGGACAATCCCCCTTGAAGAATAACCATATTAATTAGTTCAAAATTAGTGTCCATTCATATTTTACATAAATAGGGATTTCAAGAAGCTGTGTTTTCATGTTAAACGTATTCTATGAGTTTTCAGCAAGTGAAAACTGGTACTCCAGGCTGAATAGAAATTAACCAAATTTAGCATCCGTTTCTCAGTTAACATCTTAATTATATTTTGTATGTAAGTTAATTGAATAAACTCGAAACTCATTATTTGATTGAAATATTTCTCTTCCACCATATTTAAGTAAAAGACATTTTCCACGAAACATAAATTGTATTTAATACAATTTCTTTTTTCAAAGACAATTAAGAGGGAAAAATTTTATAAATCATACTCCATACCCACCTGGATAGTAAAGGATAAAAAGACAGTTCACAGACCAAATACACAGTAAATATCCCGAAGTTACGCGATAGGTGGGACCGATGAAAGATCGCGTAAGTCGGGGTACAACTTTGCATATAAATTCGTATAAATTTTGCCTAATTGGGACCAAGAATTTATAAAAACAACAGTTTAAAGGGAAAATATTGTATTAAAATTAAAATACTGTATTACATATTGATATTTTACGTATGTACAAGATATAATAAATATTTTTTAATCGTTTTAAAAAATCCAAAAGAGTTTTAAGCCGTATTAAGACCTGTTTTTTCGTGAAGAATTTCTTCATAGAAGACTAACATTTTTAAATGTTCCCTGTTTTGTTGTGATCACGGGATCTTTATTAGAGTCTATATTCTCTAAAAATCTGTAACTCTCAACTGCGCTGAGACCTTCTGTCAAGTTTATAATTGTCATTAGGTTTTCTTGTGGAATTTGGTCTGAAGCGTCGGATTCTTGAGTGATGCTTTGGTCACGCATCTCTATCAGATCACTGACTGTCAGCTCCTCAAGATGAGAATACAGCAGATCGTTGACATCATCTCCATCGACTTCCATATCTAATTGCCTGGCAACGTCTACAACTTCTTCTATCACATGAGCAATATGATCAGTATCCTAGGTTGTTTCCACCTAGTTTTTAAAAAAATATTGGACAAAGTTTCTTCCAGACGCCATTTGAATTTTTTGGGAAATTTCAGTCTAAGGTTTAAAAAGTTGAAAAACGGTAAAATCAAAAACCGCGTAACTCGCGTAAGTCGAGATATTACTGTGTTAGAAACGTAAATATTTTATAGTATAATGATTATTGTAAAATAAATACAGATAATATAATATGGTTACTAAAACAATTTCTTTTCTCCACAGACCCAATTTTTAGGCGAGTTATACTTCTATTTCTCGCAGCATTTTTCGGTAAGTTCGAAATGTTTTCTTTGCCACATTTTATTAGCCTAATTGACTAACCTATTAATGCCATTTCTTTACCCACGAACACTTGGCGTGGCCGTGGTCCCCCTTTCTGAAGTCAAATTTTTTTAATCTGAAAAAAAAATTCAACTGACCTTATGGTAATTTACAATAATACCAAGAATGTTAATGTATATAAATAATTTAACGGTAATTTTAGAATTAGAATATCTTAGCGAAAAATTGCTACTTTTTTTAACTATTCTTCTGTTGTGACGATTATTTTCCTGCTTCACAAATATTTTGTAAATTCCTTGCAGTCCCTCTTCACGCCAATAGCTTCCGATTCCTGGAATGCCTTTGTCACAGTGTTAGGTCAACACCGACTCAAACACCGACTGTTTGAGTCTGTGTTGGTTAGGTGGCTGCGAGACAATCGCCTCCGCCACCTGTCTAGTACATTTGCTGTCGTTTTAGGGGTCTTGGGCATCATTAATTCTTCTTGACGGACCCCACTTCTGAGTGGATGTTTCGGGGATCTGGCTGCTATCTTGGCGAGATCGGCCCTTCCGATCATTTTCTCTCAGTTACTAGGGGTATGAGTGTTGACCAACTTTTCTTGGCGAGTTTTGTGTTTGTTGGCTGTTTTCTGGAGGCACAAATTTTCTGGCAACCCTTACTCTTAGAAAGTCTGGCCACAGCCGAATTTGAGTTTTTTAAGAATATTTTTTATGCCCACTTTGCACAGGCTAAGGAAGTATATTCGATGCATAAGTATATTAGAAAAAAGATTCTTGAGAACGACTTAACGTGGTGTTGTGTGGCTCTGGTCTCCTGATTGTCCTGAAGATCTGATTTTCTTTCCCTCTTTCTACACAACACAATTCCCGACGCAAGAGAAGAGTAATGTCGCCATAAAATTTCTCATAATACGTCAGTATATAATTAAATGTTTTAGAATTTTAAAAAAATGTAAAAAGAGTATAAAAATGATGAAATAAGGAAATATGTGATATGATAAAAATTAATCTACAAGCATACTCAAAACTTAAAAGATAAAATTTTATTTTTTATTAAAAAGAGAGCATGCATAATATCAAACGGAATCGGGAATATTTGATTAAACTTCTTTGGTGAACACTGCAAATGTTCTGCAGTTTATAGTCTACTTCTTTCGTCTTTCTTTATCTCAAGGAAATTTTACAAACAGTCGATTCCTTGAATAACTCAAACTGTTCCCATTAGAACATCCACCAATATTTTACGAATTCATGGTACTTAATCACTTTAATCCGCCAAACCATCCCTGGCGTCAAGCATGAAGTTATGCAAATTACAGCGTCAGCGGAGGTCTCAGGAGCCTTTAACCGGCAGTTAAGGGTGTCATTGTTTGCTATTGCTTAATTTTTGTCGGTAACAGATTTGATTCGTCACCAGTATTCAAATTAGTGATATTTTAATTTTCGTTTTTAAAGTAACTGTTTTAAACGACTATTTCCGTTACACAAATATGCATTCAGACCTTTAGATATGTTCATGAACTTTGGTGTCTTGTCACCTTCCAAAGTTCGTGGTAATATAAATAAGACTAATTCTCATAGTAAAATTCACTATATGAATACAGTATCAAAACGGAAAGTGAAGAATTCTGAATATACAACAAAGCAGAACAAAACTTATCAAGAAAATTCCTCCCTAGATCGTGAAGACCTTTTTTTATTGCAATCCAAAGTTTATGAAAAAACGATTGAAAAATTGTCAAATGAAACACTCTGGTATGAAGTTGAACAAATCTTATTAAGAAAATTCTTCCCCAGGTCGTGAAGACCGTTTATATTCTAAGAAAGAGTTGATATAAAGGAGTGAAGAATTCTGAATTTATTTGAAAGCATCAAGTCTAAAGAACCTAGGCTCGAAGTAGCCAAGTGGTAGAGAGTTTTTTTCGGTACTGAGGGAGCTCGGATCAAATCCAGACAAGCTCCATTATATAAATTCATGTCACGTTATATGTGCACGTTTACTCCGTAGACTTGAATGCCCTTCTTTGAGGTCAGTGGGTGGGAGAGGGTACGGTCTCCCCTGGGGATGCTCGGTCAAAATTGAGATGGCACTTGGCTAAATCAGATTCCGACTCTTGTGGGGCCACTATAGAAACCGGAGCCGCATCCTTCAGCCTATATAGACCTGGTCTGGAAAGCATTCCGACCAGAGGGCATAAAAAATTAACAACCAAAACTGAACCCTATCAAGTAAATCTCCAAAATGCTTAATTTGTAACCTGTTTATATTATAAGGCAATGGAAAAAGAATGATGAGTTCTCAATAGAAATTAAAGTAGAATATACCCCAACAAGTAAAATTTTATCAAAAGTCAGGAAGCACTTTTTGATCTTCTAAAATTTAATGAAAAAACGGAATGTATAATTAAAAAGGCACATAAAAAACTAAAAAACTAAACTCATGGCGCAACAGTCCGTTGTGTACCAAGGCCGGCGGTACCCCACTCCGCTTTCTTGACCGTGGGTTTGGGGTGCCATACAGCATATGTCTCAGTCAGGTCATCAATCTGACGTGGGATCAGACTTAAATTCCCAAGCATGTTTGGTCCTCTGTTTATTGACCCACTCGAGGGATGAAAGGCTGAGTTGACCTTGGGCAGTCGCATGATCGAACCCTGGACCTGTGGCGGGGCAGCTTGACGCTTTTAACCACTACGCCACCGGGCGTCGCACATCAAAGTACCAAGCATAATATAAGAGAAAGTACAAGTTTTTGAACCGGCTATATCTCATAACAGGCATTTTAAGAGATTTTAAACTAAATTCTACTATATAGGATCCTATATGTTAAAAAATAGCACGTTTATCATCATCAAAACATCAACACTCATCGTACGTATTCCAGATACAGTAAACAAGGTCTCATTTTTATCTAGCTTTCCTTAAAAAATAAAAAGACGAATAAATTTAGGCCTACAGAATTCGGTTAATTAATATGGGAGCAAATATCGTTTCTGTGAGTCAGTCATTAAAGTTGAGATCTTCACTATTTGGGAATCAATCTGCCCATTTTACTTTTTGCATAAACTAACTCGTGTATCTTAGTTAACTTATAAATATTAAAAGTAGAATATGTTTAGGAAATCCCTATAACGCATTTTTGATGATCTTGATAACTATAAGACATAAAAGATATTTTGTGCATGATATCGGTAAAAAATGAATATTTTAATACTTATAATTTTATTCTTAAACAAACACTCTATTTGTTACAGTTTAATGTATGATGTTATGCAAATAAAATAAAGAAATAATGAACTATGGTTTCAAAATCAAAAGAGATTTAATGCATATTCGATGGTTGAAATTCATCATTTAAAATATTCAAAATTTGGTAAGGTTTTAATACATTCGTTAGCAGACATCAATAACACTCTGTTTTGCAACTGTCATGCCACACACTGAAAACTTTGACTACAATCCCCGTTTAGCACACACTATTTATTCTAGCTAAAAATTATAAGTTAGGATGAATCATAAAATTTGCGTGTCAATTTCAGGAAATATGTTACGATGATCAAACTCAAGATCAATGTGACGCTACAAACGAAGCTCATGTAAGTAGAAAAATCTTTGCACGTTTATTTATTTTCATAATTAGGATATTCTGCTTAACAGAGACTAAACAGAGCGTTATATAAAGTCTTTATGTAAAGAGTTTCTAAAAATGCATGATATTAACCTACACAGGCAAATTATATAGATGCACATGATATATATTACACTTCCGGCCAGGGGGCATTAGAAGCAGTAACAATAACACGATTAAATGCATATTTCCTTTTGAGATATTCACACATTTCTCGTTTGCCATAAACTCGGACCAAATTCTTGAAAACCAAACAGTGGAGGAATATGCATTAATGTAGACGAGATCGTGGAGAAATGTAGCCTCTCCTTGAGAAAGAGAACTTACCTCTTTGAGGGTAGGAAATTCTGTGGCAAAATTTCGTGGCAGCATTGAGCATTGGCAGTCCACATGACCTGGTACATCACTAGTACCATAATACCAAAAACACTGCCGATATGCTGCAAGTGTACCAAGTGTAACAACCAAGAATTGAAAGAATGGTCCAAAATTTCAGAACAGGACTAGGATGGTAAACTCAGTCATTTTCAGTTGTCGAACATGTATCGGGACATGGGGTTAGTGGTCTGTTCAAATCGCTTCTTTAGCTCAAATTCCGACAGCTAGTGTTTTCACTAACCTTTGCAAAAGCAGCAGACCATGCCAGACATCCTATTTCCAACAATTTGTCGAAATACATGCTGATCTTCCCTTCACTCCTCACATCTGCAGCTTCCAATATCTCGTGCTTTGTCGGGTTTCATGACAAGGTGTCAAAAATTCATTTTTTCCGTAAAGTGGTTATCGATTTGTCTAATGTTTTCCAGCTTCAATGGTACTTGGGTGATCATAAAGTGTAGAGAACGTCATTAAAACGCAGGACGGAGAATCTATAAATCTTAAAAATTCTGTTTTTGTTTAAGGATCTCAACGCAAAAATACATTACTTTACTCCTTTCGATTCTGAGAAGAACAATTTTCATTTCGCAGAAAATGTACTATAGTTTGTATTACCCTTCCGCTGCATATTATGCATTACGTGAGATATAAAGTAGCAAAAACTTTCTTAACCTTATCAACGAGGTCTAGAAATAATTGATTTCCTTTTTCATAACCACCAGAGATTTATAACCACCTAGTTTTGTGTAAGGCCGAGGTGGCCTTGTGGTACAGCGCGTTGGCCATCTTTGCTGAGGGTGCTCAGATCGAATCCCGGCGAAGCGCCACTAAAATACATTCGTTTGTGTCGTCTCGTCATAGGGTGTAATGTTTGTCCTCCTATTTGGTTCACCCATAATAAAATGGCAAGCAAAGCTGCGGTGTATAACAGGCGAATATCTAGCCACAAGTGCCTCCGCATTAAGAAAAGAAGTTCTGTGTAAAACAGTGCTTGCAGTACATATCGAGTAGCTTAATACAGTTTGTCTCACCAAATTTTGTCGTAAACCATATCGTAAGCGAAGTACTCTATTTATCAAAATAATTTCATTTCAAATGTAATGTTTTTATTTCCTACCGTTTAAAATGTGATCACAAAAGGCATGAAGGTAAATTTTCACTTTCAGTTTCAGTATATTGTAAGTTTGTGTAATATGTATAAAGTGTATAAAGTTTTGTTTGTCAAATCCTTTTCCCATCTTGCTAATATATACAGTGAGAGACTTAACGTTGTCATAATAGGCAACTATGTAAAAATAAGATCCGCTTTTTAGTTTTCAGTTTTGTTTAAAGTTTAAGAGATATTGTGTAAATATTTAAATCACGTCAATTTAATATTTCCTTTTACAGTTAATTTGCTTTTTATGCTTTTCCTTTTAATATTTTAGGATATTTTAATTTTGAAAGTTGTTTATAAGGAACACTGTTGGCTTATTAACAATCGTTGTTATCTATGCCACAATAAATTATTTTCGTCATATCACTTAAATATTTATCACTTAATGAGTTTTTTCTAACTTTCAGCGATTGTATCATGAAATGGAAAAAGAGATGTCGAAGAGAGGGGAGTGTAAAATTACGCCTACTGCAGAATTCTAATCCTTCCCAAATGATGACTGATATATCACCATGAATATATGCCTTTGCAGGAAAACTTATTATTAAGAAAATAAATATTGGATATTCATTCGAGAAATAAATACTGAAACAAAATGAGTTATGAAACTTTTTATTTATCACTTGAGGGGTAAAATTACAGAAAGAGTGGTTGATGAATATTTTAGTTCAGAAAAAACAATTTTCAAACATAATTCTTTCAAACGCTTTCAGCACTACATTATGCAAGTCTTGTTTATACAGACTGCAATCACGAGCGTTTATTTTCGTTTATTGTTAAGTTAATAAGAACATTTATTTCGATTTAGTAAATACATACAACATAATTCTACGTTTTCCACTAACTCAACATTTTTACTTAGGGTAGATCAACATCTTGAGCCATTTCATCAGTTCTTAGCACTGTATTATTGCTCAAAAGAATTTTCTTGCTAATATCAAACGCTGACTTGTGTAGCATAATGCGTTTTTCTTCACTTATAGTAAAAAAATTCATAACACAAAACGATTTGACAATTTTGCGTGTGGTAGGTCCTTAAGACGAAAAAAAGAACATTGCAAATTCATTACCTCTGTGCCCCACATAGACATTATGATTTTAGAATTTACCAGAAGATTTGATGACTTTGGACAGTAAGATCTCAAGCCAATTTATTTTAAAGTCTTTAGCAATGAATATTGAAGAATACGATCCGTATCTGCAACTCGTTCTGTATTACAAGAATTGCAGACGGATTGAAATTTTACAGGGAATACAGAGAGAAGAAAGATGTTTGAAAACTTTTTCCATTTGAGAAGTATCCGCTTTTACATCAGATCGGTCTAAAATTTGTTCCATATTCGGCAACACTTATTCATGCGAAAGCACCTTTTCCGTCATACAACACATTAAGTCTAAGGAAAGAAGCAGGCTTGCAGATAAAAATTTATCCCTCCGTGTTTCGCCATCCGGAATCGAAGTTGATTTTGATATCTTTGCTGCATGAAGTACCCCCCCCCCCCCCCGAAAGCATCTCATTAGTTTTTTTTCTTATTTTTGATTGTTAAGAAAACTGATTTTTTGCTTTATGCAACCTGGAAAAAAAACTTCTTCAAAGGATCTCCTTCAAAGATTTGATCCCGAGCGGTCACTTGAGAAGAGAGGTTATTTTTCCAGGAGGGATAGATAGTGACACAAGTGTGGATCAACGAGATCTCACCCTTTTGCCCTGGCCAAAGCCTAGAAAATGTTGAGGGGGAGAATGTCTCCAACCCCCACTCTTCGCCAAATACCGACACTTGCCCCAAAGAAGAGCTGTCAGTGCTCGAACAGGTGTCTCTTTCTGCCGATTAATGATAGTGCAATACCAAAGCAGGGAGAAGAACTAAATTCGATAGTTTCAACATATGAAATGAGGGGTACTGCCCAAAATTCTCACAGCTATTAAAAAGGACAAAACTATAAAATGTCACTGAACGATTAACAAATTTCATATTTCATGACTGTTTTCCGCATAGGGTCTTTCCCTTAACCCTTGTGTCCAGCGTCTTCCGTATGTTTCACAATATTTTAGTCTTCTTTCTTTATGCTTCCAAGGCCCCCTTATTTTCCTCCACCGCCCACCATTTGCTCCGAGGCTACTACCGCCTCCTTGGATCACCCCACCGCCCCCTGGGGACGGTATCGCTCACTGGGAAACCCTGGGACAGACGATAACTCAGTGGGGTTGTGCTATCAATTGTGTTTGACCATCGAGTTACCCCTGTAACACTTAAAAATGTTAGTTAAAGAGTTTAAAGAAAAACTCTTTAACTAACATTTAAAGAAAATACCCTTTAACTAAGTTTAAAGAAAAAAAAATTGTCCCATTGACAAAACCACTGAAGGAAAATAAATTTCGCAGAGTTGCAAAAAATGAAATTATTTCACCTGAAACGGAAGAATCATTCTTAATAACTAAATTTCAAGAATGACAGGAACATGGGGGAATAAAAAGGCCTTAGGATTAATTTGTAAAATTCTCGAGTGAGCACCAAAAATGGCGGCTCCCTTCATGTTGGCCCCGTTATCATAGTCCTGTCCTCTCAATTTTTCTATAGAAAATACAAATTTTTTAGGCACTTTAATAGGAAATCAGGTAGACCTGCTCCCGAAATATCCACGGTCGGTAAAAATCCCACGAAAAGCTTTCTTAGTTCGTAAATATTATGTTGTGCCGTGTTTTTCTCTTAGAAATTTATAATTAATGACAAATACATTCTGTCAAATACCGGGAATGATTAATTTAAAAAGCTTGCGTTAAAGAAATTGAAAATAAAAACTTGGCGCAAGATTGTGTCAGTACACAAATTTTATTTTACGCAAGAATATGCAGTTATTTTTTTCTTCTGTGATAACGAATTAACTACCTTTATACGTTACTGCAACGTATGAAGAACACTTTAAACTCAACTTGTCTTCACTATGAAAACGTCAAAAATAATTTCTGCAATTTGATGTTAGCGGCTAGCGACACGAAAACTATCGCAGAAATAAATCCCATATAGTGGAGTCTAATTTTGTATGTTATCAAGATAACGGTCAGAGCTCAGCGACAGTTAGTAAATAAGTAACAAAACGCGCAGAAAGACGCAAGAAGGATCTCAGGAGAAAGCAAGCATCTTGCCTCGTTGATAAACACGACGCCAAAAGGTCACGCAATTATTTCTCATGCTCCAAAATTCAGCAATTCATATAAATTAGTCTAAACATTTACTTATATTTGTGTATTTTGTACGAATTTGCTCATTAGATTGCAATATTAATATTTGTACTAGATATTAATATCAGATTCATTTATATCAGATCCCTTTACCTTCCTGAATGGAAAGTAATTTTAAAAGTAGCTAGAGATTAATTAAGTACATACAAACTAATTTATGCTACAAATTTTACATTTCGTTATCTGTATATATAAAACAGTTCCGTAACTGACTGACTGACTGACTGAACGCACAGACCAAACCGCTGGACATAAAGGTATGAAATTTTGCATGGCGATTCTTCTTATAGTGTAGGGGTGCACTAAGAGAGATTTTTGAAAAATTCTTCTTAGATTTTTTTAAATTGAATTTTCAATCTGTTTTTGCAATATTTTTCAAAGTTTGCATTTAAAATGATAATCCGAGGGTTATAAAATTTATATCACGAGAAAGATCATAAAAATTCCTTTAAAGTGAAATCTTTTTTGAATCTTTATCACCATTTTCTGATTTTTGGTGAATTTTTAAAGATTAATTTTTAGAATTTAATTTATTAAAGGCTGATCACGTGATTTCTTTTCTTTTTGTGATTCTGGTTATCAAAAATTAAGGAAAAGTCACAAAAATAGCGATTACTCAAAAAATTACGCGTAGAATTTAATGAAACTTATACACATTATACAACACATAGGTAGGTATAAAATAGCATAAAAAGAAATCGCCAGACAATTATGGTGTTATAGAAACTAGCATATGTATACAATGAACAAATCGGATGTGTCAGTTTGGTATAGGAAAAGTACCTTTAATATGGCGTACTGAGGCATGTAGTATCATGTATGGTTAAGTAGCGTGAAAATGAAATGTATCTAGTAACGTAAAATCGAACTTGCTACTTAGTGTATGTGTATGTGAAAAATGTTTTCAATATATATATAACAGGAAATTCTATAGCAGATAATTAAAAAGAGGTACCTGGAGTCGATAACTAAATCCTATAATTAACAATATTATAATATGATAATATTTCCGGCCAGTTGCTATCTGCACGTGTATTTGTATTTCTGCCTTTCGCTGGGGGCTAAAGTAATTATTAACTCAGGTGTAATATAATGTCTACTAGTATCCTAGTAAATCATTCTTGTGTCTTATTAAGTGTATTTTGCGGCCTAGTATTACATACTCGGCCCTTGTTCTATCTTTACTGCAGCCCCATGCTAGGAGCTTTTTGCACGTGTATTCTAAATTAGCTTGTAAATTTAAAATCGTTAGTAGCTAATGCCATTTCTCTTTTACTTCTTTGGTGGGTTCTCTTAACTACTCTGTCTCAAATTAGCCCTTCTGAGCACCTTCCAGTAATTAATAACAATTGATAAATAATAACATCCCTTCCCGTCTTATACACGTGCATCGGGGAACTGGCAGAATTATACTCACCCAGTGCATCAGCGTACTCCCGTTGCAAATAATGTAAGAAAAGCAAGATTTAAGGGCTTACAGTGTAGACATCTAACAAATATTTTTTTTTATAACAAATTGATTGAGATTCATAAGAATAATCAAATTGGACTCTACCTTTAAGTACAGTCCGGTAGTGGCTAAGTAATATGCAATTAATGACATAGTACAGAATTTGGTTATTAATGTATGTGAAAATGTATTTAGAATAAGTAGCTGGAAAATCTCTAGTAGGTTAGTAGTATAAATATAATTCTTTAGTAGTATATACTTAGTGATATAGAACAGAATGTGGTTATTAATGTATGTGAAAATTTATTTAAAAAAATGTAACTGTTAAATCTCTAGTAGTAAGATTAGTATTCTACCCTTGTTTAGTAGGGTTTGCCTAATATTCAGTATCAGAAATAAGTATTCGTTTAATTACTTACCGCAATATCGCACCTAATGCTATTATTAAAATATATGCAGTTTCATACCAGTTGAGAGTTACATGTGCTTTCTTAAACCGTCAGTAGCTGAGAGTACAATTCTAAACATAACGACTGCTATCTCGCTGTTAATCACTGCTAGCAATAACCATGTGTTAAGTTTCTAGTTCATAGTACTAATTAAGTCTTTGCACTTCCCCTGAGCTTGTTCTTAGCGAGAGGTTACTATCAGCTGATAGTGTTTCTAAACAATCTCCCTATGCCAGTAATTAATACCTCTCCCCCCCCCCCCCCAGCAACCAGTACTCTATACGTGCATTCTCTTCTCGCAGGGCTCTCTCAGTACCTTGCTCTTCTTGCGTTCATTTGCTCTCTCACTGCCTACTTAGATCAAGCTCTGTCTAATTTCTCCTCCCCTTTTGGTTTCAGTAATAATCTTCAAAGCTTTCCGTCCCCACGTGTACTCGGCTCCTGACGGGAGCTAGATGCCCCTCGCAAGCCCTGGTAAACTATTTTAAGCCTTGACAATAGCCAGTCCCAATCAAACAATTGCATAATGTGTTTTCAGGACGCTAGGGCCACAGCGCGGTACTCCCAGCGCAACAGCGACTAGCAATTCAAAATATCAGCAAAAGAAATCAGTCACCATTAAAAAGAAAATAATCCACCAGTTTAAAAACTAATTGTAATTAATCGCTGGAAAGAGCTCTGTGGCTTTGGCGGTATAATTGGGAACTCGTTTGTTTTTGTTCATACAGTGTTACATAATGAATGTAACTTGTATTATAAAAATTGTATGTGGTAAGTTCATATCTAAGCAGTGGAACAAGGGCATCTTAAAACAGTAAAAGAGGGGGGGGGGGAGGGTTAACTCTTACTCGTGCAAAAAAAAATAGTAGTAATAATAGTACTTAAAAAAATTAGTAGTGAACTGCTAGAGTAATTGCCAAATATATAGCATAATTGAATGTATTAACGATTGTATGTGATACTCAAGGCTGTTCGCTGTTGCGGGGATAATCAAAGACGTAGTATAAAGATTAAGAATAAACGAGAAATAAGTAAATAATTCATCAAAATGAACAACAACAACAAAAATTACCAACTAACTAACCTAAATAAAAGAGAAATTAAGATGCTTCCCCTAGTCTCAATCTACCCCAAGCAGTAACCAAGAAAAAAAATTAATAATAACAAGTCAAAACGTAAGGGAACACATGTAGTATACGCAACGGGCCATCGCCAATTTGGCGAAAAGTTGCCGCCAAAATCTCGTTGGAGACCTGTTAGGTTTAAACTGCGAAATGTAAACAATAAATTGGAAAACAAACTTACTGCTGACTTTATGAAACTCGTAGGCGCACACGGGATCTTCGCTTCGCTCAGATACCCTTGCTACGGTCAGTTACGCATCCGTCCAAAAGCATTACAGAAAATCCCCAGCCTGGTGGCTTCGCTACTTACCGCTGTCTGTAGTACAGTAAAAAAAAAAGCTTCCGCTGGCTGTAGCGGTCAGAAAAATAAAGCTTATCGCACAAAAATTCAAAAAATATCATCCGATCTTGAAATCCTCCCTGCCAGAATATAAAAACCGCCAAACAACCGTCAGATTTGGCGAAAAATCGCCCCTTGGCGTTCGTTGCGTTTACTACATATGTACCAGTATGAGGCATGAACGAAATTAAATAAATTAATATTCAGATACTAATTAAAGAAATAATCGTACAGCAAAACATTAAAAGTAAAATTAACTAGGCTCAAGGGCGGGCCCCAAGGAAAAGGGCTCCCACGGGGCCCACTTTAGGTGCAGAAGCTATTATATTTTAAATATCAAGTTGCTGTCTTGGATTAAACCAACTTTAAATTTAACTATTTGTCTTGAAAATAAAATAACTCATACAATTTAGTAGGAAATTTGGATCAGCCTGCAATTTCCCAAATATGTGCCAGGTGCTTTGACACATAAACAAACACTGAATAAGTCAAACAATTACTACAATGCTAGAAATATGAACACTGAATGGGTTTATGGTATCAAACTGAACAATAATCTATAGCAATTAACACATATGTACATACATGCATAAATAATAGAACAGGAAAAAAAATATGATCGAAGCACAATTTATATCTTCCCGGTAAACAGTAGTCAATGTACTGGTCACCTCTGAAGAGAGGATCCCTCAGAAAGCCCTCGGGAGCAGTTCTTTTTTCATGAGGGGTGGAAAGTGTCAAAAGCGTCGGTCAGCGGGAGAGGAGGGGACTCACCAAACACCCTCTTTCGCCAAATAACGGTATTTGCCCCAAGGAAGAGTCGAACAGGTGTTTCTTTCTTTTGCCGTTGGGTAATGTTTTACCCTAAGTAAAGGCAGTGTTTACAGGAGACAAGTGGTAAGGAATACACATCTGCAGTTAACAACTGAAAGGAAATTTTCAACACTACACAGTGCGTCAAATAAGTTTTAAGACTGGGTCTGTAAAAAGAAATGGAAACAAGAAATTAATATCTGTTTTGGTTTTTTATTCAAAATAGGACCCTCCGGCTTCAATGCACTTTTTACAGCGATTTAATAATGAATCGAAAGCCTGTTGTAAATCACTTTGTGGAATGGCCTGCAAAGCACGCGTCGAAGCTTCTTGTATTGTCGAAATATCCTCAAAATACCACCCTTTTAACTTCATTTTAAGTTTTGGGTATAAGGAGTAGTCACAGGTTGCTAAATCAGGTGAATACGGTGGATGGTTCAACACACAGACATTATCTTTTGCCAAAAATCGACTAACAATAAGGCAGGTGTGACTGGGTGCCTTGTCGTGTAACAAACACCAACTGCTTTCAGTCCTATAGTCTGGACGAATGCGACGATTTCTGGCCATCAAACGCTTTAAAACAGCTAAGTAGTATTGACCTGTAATTGTTTGTCCAGTTGGAACAATTATTTGTGGATAATACCTTTACTATCGAAGAATGTAATGAGCATTGTTTTGATTTTGGATGGAACTTTTCTTGTTTTTTTTTTGGCTTATGGTGAATTTGGTGACTTCCATTCCGCACTTTTTCGTTTTGTTTCAGGATCATATTGAAAACACCAGGTTTCATCACCTGTAACAATGGACTTCAAGAAGTTTGGATCGTTTTTAGCGGCTGAAATAATGTCTCCGCAATGTTCACTTCTCATTGCCTTTTGTTCAGGGGTTAAAGTGTGTGGAAAAAATTTAGCACACACTTTTGTTTTGCCAAATCTTTATGCAGGAGGGTTCGAATTCTATCTTTGTTGATGTTTAAAGAGTCTTCCATCATTCTCAGTAATGCACAGCGATCGTTTGTTACGAAATTTCGTACTTTCTCAATAACTTCAGGTCTCCTAGATGAAATTGGTCTTCCACTACGCTGATCATCTTCTACCGTATCTCTTCCGTCCAAAAAACGTTTGTGCCACACAAAAACATTTCATCTACTTAAACAACAGTCACCGTAAACTTGTTTCATGAGTTGGTATGTTTCCGAAGTACTTTTACCAAGTTTTGCGTTAAATTTAATTACAGCTCTTTGCTCCATCTTAAAAAATCGACATGAAAAATATTCACTTCTGCAATAAATGCTCGCCTTCTCTCAACTACTTCACGAAATGCGCACAACTTGTTAGCAATGTGCCATCAGACGATGGACGTTATGACGCATGCGGATTTATACTCACAGCACCTTTACAACCTGCGCTCTGGGACGAGTCTTAAAACTTATTTGACGCACTGTGTATATACCTTTTGGAATATTAATTGCCGTGATTTGCTGTATAATCAGAAATGTTTAAACGCTGATTTCTTATATCTATTTTCCAAGTTATAAACTTGCAACTAAGCAAAAAATCTTTATCGCTTTCATTTAATTTTTAAACTGGGCAAAAATATGGCTTACAAAAACCAAGTTATGCGAAGGTACTTCACAGAGGATGAAATTAGAGTTTGATGAAATATTTCCCTAGTTAAATTGCGGAAAATGGGAAAATTTTATAAAGTATTGAAAAAATCAGTTGCATGTGATTTTTCATTTGAGAAGGTCATTAGTCTAGTCATCATAACACTTTAAAGGGCAGTAAAAAAAGGCCTTACATAAGTCCAAAAACCGAATTTGCCGAAACTCTGATAGTAATCAACTCTGTACAATACATGCAATGAAAAAAAAATCTATAATTAAAAACTACACTTCAGTAGTGTCACTTTTATAATTTATTCGTGCTGTCATCGGTTTCTGAAAGCCCATTTGTTTTATATTTGCGACAATTATTCATATAACTAGCCAGACTTATTATTTTAAATGAAAAGAAAATTATCGAAACAGATCGCGTCTATAGCGGAAGAAAAAACTAATAATTGCAAAAAACCAAATACCCAGAAAAATCTGCATCTATAATAATACTCTTTTGTATGATCCCGCATTTATAAAAGGAAACATGACTCTAAATTTTATTGAGGATTGCGATGCAGGGTTAAAAATTTCAAAATACGTATGTTGATTACATGAAAATAGAAATTAAAACATGCGATGATTTTCTTAAAGCATAAATGGCTAAAACCATCATAATTTTCTTAATGCCTAACGAGCGATAAATACTTTCCGCGGGAAAGGGTATTGGGGTGTTGATTATCCTCGACCCCTCATTTCGAGAATCGACCTCCCCGAGGCAGCAACCTTAAAACCAGTTCCAGGTCTCTTCTGAAGGGAGGTCTGCAGTAGTTAAGGGACACGGTTGTAACAATAGAAAAGTCCTGCCTAGGGTTTTTGGAATTCAGTAAACGAGAAGTATCCCCACCTTCATAATAAGGTAGGAACGCCCCCCCCCCCGCGATAACGAACAATCCGGAAGGCGTACCCACTAGGAACCACCAGGCTTATCAGGTTTCAACCTCATACCTCGTTCACACAAACCCGAGTTCGAACCGGAGCTCCCCGCCCCCTGAATTCGCTTCGCTCGGAGCGGAAGTGAACTAGAGCTCCCCTCGTTTAAACCCCCCCGGGCCCAACTGAGTTGGGGAACACATTTGGCTGGAAATTTGGCGTTATTTTTGCTCTTGCGTACTCAGGAGGCGAGCGGATTATATTATATATATATATATATATATATATATATATATATATATATATATATATATATATATATATATACATACATACATACATACATATATAGACATATATACATATATATATATACACACACATATATGTATATAACAGTTAAGCATGCCTTCACCCGCATGCTTAACTGTTCCTACTAAGTTCTTGGGATTAAGTTCCTCATTTTTTTCTTCTCCATACAATTATACGCCCATCAGCACCAAAAATATTCATCGGCAAATAAGACATTATTCCAATAGGTTTGGGGCTTATTTATCATTGATAGTGCGAAGGGAGGCCTAAACTTTCTGTTTTTCTCACTCACAAAAATTTTTCTATGGGCAGAACGCCCATGTAATCCAGCTGTTCTGAGAACTCGTCAAAAAATTTCAGGTGAAATTGAAGTAGAAAATGTTTCATTGAATTCTGCAGAAACTTTTACAGCACTCAAACTTGAATTTTATTATTAAATACCCATTCTGAAATATTAATTTTAATTAATGGATAGACTCCTATTTCATTGATATTCGTAAGTGTACGAACACTTTTGGGAGCCACTGTATATATATGTGTGCGTATGTATATATATATATATATATATAAATATATATATATATATATATATATATATATATATATATATATATATACATATTTATACATATATACACACACACATATATATATATTTATATATATATATATATATGTGTGTGTGTGTATATGTATAAATATGTATGTATATATATATATATATATATATATATATATATATATATATATATATATATATATACATATATACATATATATATATATATATATATATATATATATATATATATATATATATATATATATAAATATATATATATATATTTATATATAAATATATATATATATATATATATATATATATATATATATATATCTATATATATATATTTATACACACATATATATATATATATATATATATATATATATATATATATATATATATATTATATTTTTATTTTGAAATTTTTTAAATAAAACATTTCAGGCATTCACAAAGGTAAAGTCTACTGCGAAAAGTAGCCATTAACGAAGTTTTTTTGCCAAAAACAGCGATAATGATCACTGACTGTCTTCCGTGTCACATATACCTTTCTGGTAACCATTTCCTTTGAAGTTCGCTAGAAAACCGCTGACCACTCGCTCGCCCGAGTCGCCGAGGCGATGGCTATTAAGTCGTAAAACTGTCAGCTGGGAACGTAATTGATGAGCGCTCGCCTCACCTAGCTCGGTAATGTGTGAACCCGCCATCACGTCAAGGAACACAGGGGTAGAGATAAGTAAACACAAAGGGCACAATAGATTACCCAACCTATAGAGACGTTCTGGGCCTTCCAGGAAACACAGTAACAGTAGATTATTTTCATTAGATATAAGCTGGCAGCAATATCAATAGGCACGAAATTAAAACTACAAGTCATGATACTTCTAGCAAAAGAGGATGAATATTAATAAAAACGAACAGTAGTTAACGAATACTAAATAATAACAACTATAGTTAATAAATAAAAGAAAAACAACCAATAAAACAAATAACGTTAAAAGCCAATTCCTAGGATAACTACACAAGAATTATTAAAGGAAAGGATGGGAAATCCAGGGAAGAATGAGTCATGGGACTCATCCCCCCCCCAGTTACTCAATATGTAGGCACTATTAGAATATTCTCTCCTGTGACGGCGGACAGCTCCTTGCTAGTAAAACAATAAAAAAATGTTTGCAAGTTGTAAGGCTAGGCTTTTTGAACACTGGTTTTTCAGCAACTAGCGTAAGGCTGTCCCAGAGGAAACAAGGTTAAGCTCATGTGCAATCTTTAGCACGGGGAATCCACGTCACGGGGGGAACACATCCCCCCACGTGACGGGGGGAATCCACGTCAGTAGAAACATAGTTTGGACTTATATCTTAATTAAATAAAATGCTTAGCAACTCATATATAACATTCCTCGATCACACTCCCCCCCTGTTAGCGTGCCCACACCACTAGCCTCCGCACAACATAATAGAGCACAACAAAGAGTGTAATTTAGTTATAACCACTGCGGGCCCTTGGCAAAAGGAAACTTGCTACGTTTCGCCACTCCACGTCAAAGCAGTCCTTCTCGCTGCTACCGTCGCTCCACGTCGCGCAGCCACTCACTGAAGCAGAAGCAGTATTAATCTAGCCGGTTCAGAACGGCAAAATAAGTAGATAGTTTGTTTCGGCTGTATTTCCCGCTTATCGAGACGTGATATATCTTCATCATTGGATTTCTAACACGTGTTTGGTAACTATAAAATTTTCTAAGCTCATTCTTTATAGTTTATATATTTTAACTTTACATATCTATACATATCATATTTATACATATTTATAACATCTATATATTTAAGTTGCTAAGCCGACTTTTTGGGCAGTCCGTGAGAGAAAACTACTGCATCGATTTATTTCATTTTGGTCTTAAACGAAAGATCGTAATCTGTAGATTTGTCAAATTTGGTTTTTGTAACTGCAATTTTTATTAATGGGCTATAATTTACAATTTAAATTTGATTTCTGCGCATGCTCAGTGGCATGTTTCAATCTGGCGTTAGAAACTCACTGTTTCTGAGCATGCTCAGTGACATGTTTCAATGCCGAGGAGTCTCTCTAGATCTCTCTCTGCCATTTTTATTTTTATGATAATTATGTTTGTGAAATATAAGATTAAACCTGATGGCAATTGTTTATTTCGCGCTGTTTAATTAGCGATAATTTACAATTAAAAATTTACTTTCTGCGCATGCTCAGTGACACTTTTAAATCTGTCTCTAGATACTCACTAAGCACGAGGACGCTTAAACATTAATTTGTTTCTGCGCATTATTATGATTTTCAACATTTGGCAATGATGTGTTGAGTATAATTTGTGTATTAGTACATTTATTGACTATCTAGCCGTCATGTTTTGACGGGCACCAACTAGTAATATATTAATATGTATAATATATTTAAATTGAAATAGATTGACTTAGGTTGTTAAATTTAAATTTATTTTTACTTTATTAAAAGAAATTTTGGAAAAATTGAGACTTTATTAAACTGAATAGTTATGTTGCCCAATAGCAATATTGTTTTAACTACCAGGCTGAATTAGTTGCTGCCGAAGTTAGAATACAAAATCGGCTGTAAGCATGCTTTCGGCTAGGACGGTGTCCTCAATAGGTTATCCGTTTCCGAGACTTATCTGAGAAGACAACTACATAAAAAAAAAATCTTTTGCGAATCCCCATCTCTCAAGACTTTCTCGATAGGTTTCATGGAGAACGGAAAAGATCATATCCAACAATACGTGTATCATAAATATTGACAAATATTATATTAGAGGGTTTAATAGATGGCTAAAAGTAATTCTAAATTTAAAAAAAACACTTAGGTAAACATTTTAAACGATAGGATTCAAATAGAGTGATATAACTGAGAACCGTATTATAGGTGATGGTGGACTTTATAATTACCAAAAATCGATCAAAAATTTGAATTTTTTTTTTTTTTTTTTTTAGGGGGGGGGTATTAATATTTTAAAAATATGTAAATATTAGAGTAAAATTCATTTAAAATATTTAATGAAAATTAAAATGAAAACTTGGTGGCTTTAGAAAAGCATATATTAAAGATATGTGAAATAATATCTTTAAATTCCTTTTTCTCAATATGCGTAATTTCCAGATTTATAAGTCTTTGAAATGCTCCTTGGCGTCATAATTTTTGACGAAATTTTATAAAATTTATATTAAAGACTCCTCTAATACATAAAATTAAAGTTGTGTATCCATTTCAGGTTTCGACATCATTTAGATTATCAAAGTTTAACTTAAGTGTAGAAATGTACAAAAATTTCTCGAAAATTCAGAGTACACGCATAAAAATATTTACTGAAAATTAACTATTCAACGGAAGCACAAAGTAATACATAACTCTTTTCAAAATGTATTTATAAGCAATATAAATGCAAAATTAAGGGGGAAAGTTAAAAATTGCATCGCAAGGAGCATTTAAAAAGCAATAAAATTTTCAATTTTTTAAATATTAAAAAAAATTAAAATGTTTAAAATTTTATAAGGTGTTTGATATAGTTATACTTTAATGAATATATATGAAAAATTTCATATCGCTGAAGTAAAAATTACAAAATCGCTTTGTAATGTTCACCATCCCCTTAAAACTATATTTTAAAATTTTTAGAGCACAGACATTTCTTGACGAATAAAGCTGAAATATAGGTACACGTGCTATGCTCTTATATTTTGAAGTCAGTTATTCGAAGGATTTTCCCAGGCTTTCGAACAATGGTATACTGAATTGGCAGGAGATAAGGAGAAGAATATGTGTGTGTGTGCGTGTCTGTGGAAGGGGGGGGGGGGAATGCTGGAGGGAATGATCAATTCTGCAAAATTCTGTATGTCAGAATTTTGCCTGTGAAAGACGAATTGAAATAACATCCTGCCACTCGGTATATTCAAATAACACGTTCAAATATACAGCATGTAAGTGCATGTAGGAATCTAATATTTTTATGTTCATCTTTTCCTTATTTTTAAATTTATTACTTTTATAATCGGTGTTTAGCGCGCTTTTTTTCAGCACTAAAAATCAGCCAAGTGTGGCTGATTTTGAATCTTGGCGGAATTTAAAAGTAAAAGGTAAAAAATTTTAAACCAATTCAAGCTCATTATATGATTATTTACACACTTTCTTCCTTTATGAAGGATACCTTGTTCTTGAAGTAATTTAATAGCTGCCTGCTCATCTTTAGGCAAATTCCATATTTTAAGATCTGTATTACGTTAAAATACGGTCCGATTTTCTGACGGACTCTAAATTCATAACAATTTAAAGTAAGCGTATTTAATTACGACATTTCCGTAAAGTCTCGTGATCCTTGAATCTCTAGATTTGTTTATTTTAATATTGTGATTTTCCAATCATTAGTCTATATTATAAAACAGTTTCTTAACTACTGACTGACTAACTAACATACAACGCACAGACCAAACCGCTGGACCTAAATGGCTGAAATTTTGCATGGCGATTGTTCTTATATTGGAGGGGTGCACTAAGAAGGATTTTTGAAAAATTCTTCTTAGATTTTTAAAAATTAAATTTCTAAGCTGTCTTAGTAACTTTTTTAAGTTTGCATTTAAAATAATAATTTGAGGATTATAAAATTTATATCGCGAGAAAGATCGTAAAAATTCCTTTAAAATGAAATCTTTTTCGAATCTTTACCTCTATTTTATGATTTTTGGTGAATTTTAAAGATTAATTTTTAGAATTTAATTTATTAAATGATGGTCCGTGATTTCTTTTTCTGGTATTTTAAATTAATTTGTCGTCACGTGCATGATAACGAAATAGACAAAAAATATCTTTTTTCGTGCTAATGCTGCAAACGATGATTGGACATTATCCAAAAAATATTAAAATACAGTAAAATATATGTTCCTCAAACTGTACCATATTAACTGTACTATATTCTTTAATATGTTCTATCAGATTTAATTTGAATATTTTCTTCTACATTATTTTGTCTATAAAAATATCCGTTACGATTTTTTTATAAATATATTTTTTCGTTTTTTTTACATCAACTGCATACATTGATCGTTGTATTTATTATAAATATATTTATTCATATTTTGGCATTAATTGCATACACTGACCGTTGTATTTAAGGGGGCGCTGGACTGAGCCTCCGATGTTTCGCAGCCAATGTTAAGTCAATGGAGAAGTTCTTTACAAATTGCAAATTCGCATTTAAATATTTTGCGAAAATTTTTTCTGCATAACATACCTGACGACTTAACAATTCGTACTTGTTTATCAATTTTTGGTTTTCTCTTAAAATTTAATTTTAAATGACTCTCGAATTTCTGAACTGAAAAAATAAGCGGTCCTTTTGCTTTAAACTCTTTATAAGTACTCGAGATCAAACAATAATACAATATGAAATAATACGCGGGATTCCTGAATCTTTTGGCTTTTCAAAGATACTTTTTTCTTAATTTTACGTAAATTAGGGTAAGAGTAATTTGTCGGTAAAAATGGGGAAATTTTGTAAAAATCGAAACATTTCTCTAAAAACCACGCCTCCCGCGGGAGTGAGGTTCAGGGTGGGGAAAGCAGTCAGGGGAGACCCCCCCGGGCGGTAAAGCACAAGAGTTGGGGGGACAGTGATTTATGGATAGTCGAGTTGCCTGGCGAGAACAGCAAAAACGTTTGCTATGTGCCTTTTCAGCTGACAGGGTAAAGATTTTAGAACAGTAAAACTTGGTTCCTAGCTGGTATATGTATATTGATCACTGGCTAAATTTTGGCTATCATTTTCATCATGTTTCGTATATATATATATATACATGTATATATATTTTAGTTAATTTTTGTCGTTATGTAAATAGTTTATATAAATATCATTTTAGTATGTGTAAATATTTATAAAAGTAAATATGTATAAATGTAAATATTATGTACATATGAAATGTATTATGGAATGTAAAATTATAAGAAATGTTAATAATTTCAATTGCCCTGACCAATTTATATATATATATATATATATATATATATATATACAGGTAACCCTCCTATAACACGATAGATATGTTCCTAGAAACTGCCGTGCTGTATGAAACGTGTTATATGAGACCAAGATACAGTTCAAAAACGGGGGGGGGGGGGGGTTTAAGTTCTAAAAACTTATTAAAAAGAAACATTTTTTTAAAATTCCATATAAGCAACTTTAATTTTTATTAAAACTATAAATGTATGCATAACACAAAATGAAAAGAAACAAGAAAATATTATTTTCATTTAATACGACCTTAATTAAATAAATTTCTTCCTCATCACTGCTCAGTACAATCAAACGAGAACATTTTTTTCGGTTGAACGATATGACCTTCACTTTCAGAACCTTTTTCTTCTTTTAGATTCTTTGTACAATCTATCCTCTTTAAAAAATCTGTAGATAGATATCTATATATATAAAACAGTTCCGTAACTGACTCATTCATTCATTCATTCATTCATTCACTGACTGACTGACATACAACGCACAGACCAAACCGCTGGACCTAAAGGGCTGAAATTTTGCATGGCGATTCTTCTTATAGTGTAGGGGTGCACTAAGAGAGATTTTTGAAAAATTCTTCTTAGATTTTTTTAAATTAAATTTTTAAGCTGTTTTTTTACTTTTTTAAGTTTGCATTTAAAATAATAATTTGAGGGTTATAAAATTTATATCGCGAGAAAGATCATAAATATTCCTTTAAAATGAAATCTTTTTCGAATCTTTATATCCATTTCCTGATTTTTGGTGAATTTTTAAAGATTAATTTTTAGAATTTAATTTATTAAATGCTGATCACGTGACTTCTTTTTCTGGTACTTTAAATAAATTTATCGTCACGTGCATAAAAACTAAATAGACAAAAAATAATTTTTTTTTCTCGCTAATGCGGCAGACGATTGGACATTATCCAAAAAAATATTAAAATACAGTAAAAGAAATGTTCTAGAAACTGTACTATATTAACTGTACTATATTCTTTAGTATTCTTTATATTAGATTTAATTTGAATATCTTCTTCTACATTATTTTGTCTATAAAAATATCCCTTAAGATTTTTTTATAAATATATATATATATATTTTACATCAATTATATACATTGATCGTCGTATTTATTATATATATATATATATATATATATTGGCATTAATTGCATACATTGACCGATGTTTTTACTTTGAATGTACTCCGTAGCGAAGTGCGGGTTTTCAGCTAGTCTATATATATAAAACAGTTCCGTAACTGACTCATTCATTCATTCATTCATTCATTCATTCACTGACTGACTGACATACAACGCACAGACCAAACCGCTGGACCTAAAGGGCTGAAATTTT